>OV651826.1:2917528-3182528 GCA_927349885.1 Psylliodes chrysocephalus
AGACACACAGACACACAGACACACAGACACACAGACACACAGACACACAGACACACAGACACACAGACACACAGACACACAGACACACAGACACACAGACACACAGACACACAGACACACAGACACACAGACACACAGACACACAGACACACAGACACACAGACACACAGACACACAGACACACAGACACACAGACATCATCGCGAAAATAGTCAAAACGGATTCAGGGGACCTCAAAACGTAAAAATCCGTCGAAAACGAGGTCGAAAAAAATCATGATTCCTATACTTTCCTTATATCTGTATACAGATAGGAAAGTAAAAAGTATATAAACAACTATATTGGAGACATACTGTATCTATAAATATATTGTAATGCAGTTCAGAGTTTTTTAAATCGTGCTTGATTATAAAAGTATGACACATTTCACTGTGTATAACATTATTTATGATTATTTATGGGTTATGTGCATGTGAAATTTCATTTTTATAATTTAATGCACACATTAGATATAAAAAAAATGTTGCAACTAGGGAAATTAGTCTTTAAATATATTAAATATAGTTTAAAAATTTTCGTTTTCAAATAGCTAAATATATTGAATAAATTAATAGCGAATGTTAGCGAACGTTATAATTAAAATCTACCTTTTGAAAATAGGCTAATAATAAGCAAACTTGAGCATAAGAAAATTGACAGTGATTAACATTAACATATATATTAATAGATACAATAAACAAGTATACATGGGGCAATACGATAAGAAAATACACCACTTTCTCCCCAAGTTAATTTTTGAACATAATTTTTAAGATATTTCGGCGGTCGCCTTACTCTTGGACTTCGTTGAGTAAGGGTCTCTTTAGTTAGATCGGAATCAGATGTACATACACTGTCGTCAAAATTTTGACTAGACTGGGGTTAAATAAGATCTTTTGTTTCAGGATGATTTTGGTGAGGTATTTCAATACATTCTTCCGTTTCTACTGGACGATTTTGGGTATGATTATAATGAAGTTGATCGTCTGGTAAAATTTGAGAATTCAAAAGAGAAATATCTCCAATTTGAGAATGAAAAAGAGATTTATCTCAGCAGGGTGCTAAATTCTTTAATGATATTATGGCTTCTCTTCCATCAATGTGACAAACAAGCGCATATTCGGAGTTCGCTTCAATTAAATCGACTTCCTCAACGGATGGGTCATATTTCGAACATTTAACATGCTTTCTTATAAAAACTTTACCTAGAATTGATGAAGCATTTGTCCGTGAGGTGTGTAATTCATAGCAGTACAAAGAAGAAAACGTATTGAATGAATAGCTTATTCTAATACTTGTTTCCACATTTGCATTTTTAAAGTTTGTGATCTTAGAGCAAGAGTAACTGTTTTCTCCAAATAATTCCATTGATTCATTCGGTTTGATCCTTTCCTTCAGGATTGTAAGGAGTAGATCTGCTGGTGACTATTCACCAAGAAAGCAAATACGTTTTTAACTCATGTGACATTAATGACCTTGATCGGAGTGAATATACCTGAGGATACCAGTATTTCAAATATACAGAATAAGTTACTAAGACATTGTATAACAGTATCTAACGTCATATCGGGTAAGGATAAGCAATGGAAAACGAGAAAATTCATCGATGATATTGTGAGGATATATTTGTTTTTAGTATTTGTAGGGAACGGGTCTTCAAAATCCAAAGAAATTTTTTTAAACGTAGAAGTAGCTTTTATAAGTGTCCGTGGTATATAAAAATTTGGTTTTAAGTTATGTACATACTGGACAAGCGGCCATCTTAGAACTCACGTCTTCAACTGAATAGAGCATATTTCGTGACATTATCCAATTCGTGTAACACCAGGATATTACAAAGCTTGGTGAGCGTATCCGGTACTACATTTCGTCCTCCGGGTCTATATACTATATCGTAGCTGTAACAGGACAGTTCCAAATGCCATTCAAGAATCTTTTCATTTTTAATCTTGCTAAGGTGTCGCATATTAAACATAAATGATACGGACTTTTGATTAGTAATGAGCTAAGAATGTTAACCAATCAAAAAGTGACGCCATTTTTTGAGCGCTTCAACAACAGAATAAGCTTCTTTTTCTACTGATGAATGGATTTGTTTACTTTTTGTGTCCTGGAAAAAATTGCAACGGACCTTCCAGCTTGGCTCAATGATTCAGCAATAAAATATTCTGAGGTATCTGTCTCAGTAACAAAAGGGATTTCATCATTAATAGTACTAACAGCAGACTTGGCAATATCTTCTTTAAGGCTTTCAAATTCCCGAGCTACTGGTTCTGGCAAAGGAGATATGTTACAAGAGACGAGCTCATGGATTTTCTATAAAAACTAATTCACTTTGAGTAATAAGCAAACATGCCAACAACTATTTTTAAAGTTTTAGTAATGGTTCCAGTCCAGTGGGGTCAGTCTTTAAGGTTTTGTATACAATATAATCTGTATCTGTAATGTGTGGAGGGTGGGTTACCTCCCACGGCACTTAGGCCTCATTAGGCCCATTGTGCATCCTCCTGAGATGATAGGCACCTCCTAGCTTGTGAGCCAGCCTACAGATTTAATGTAGTTGACAACGTCGCCACAGAGGGGCCACGTTAGATAAAACTCACCAAAAACTCTTAAACCAAAATTTAGGTAACTGATAAAAATAACCGCGGTAAACCTATTGCAATAAATCCTTCTTTTTATAACACATTAGCCTTGGATTGTCTGTGTGTTAAAACAAAAGATAAAGCTTGTCAAAAATAGCGTCTTAAATGCGTATATTGCTGTAATTTTTTGAGTGCAATTATTATTGATAAATTCGGTCTACTCTTTGTGCTATATAATCAAATTAAATTTGATAATAATTATATAAAATAATCGTCGTAGTTAGTAGATTATTATTGTATAAAAAAATTTATTGCTGTATTTTACTTTTATTCCAAGAAGGCATTTTCATGAGTTCTGCAAAAATTAACAAATTTAATCAGACCTAGGATTTCTTTTAGACAAAAAGTAGCAAATTCTGCCGTATTCAGCGTAGATTTTGGCATAGTTTCTTTTCGTGAACATTCTTATTTATAGTGATATTGCGATTAGCTGCTAGTTTTTGCTTATAATGCCGTAATTTAGGCAGGCGCAAGAGAGTGATATTTTTATAACCTCATTACTAGAACTGGCAGTCGGGCAACGTTGATTTTAGTTTTTGTCAGATTGAAGAATATCCTTAAAAAAAAACAAATCCAATAATGTACATATCTTAAAGAATACATAGGAAATTTAACAAATTGCCCAAGTTTCAAATTATTATAAACCAAATTTCAAAATGTATTTTTGATTTTAAAACAAAATGGCAATAAGTTTGCAGAGTTACGTCAGTTTTTTGTGAAAACAGTAAAACTTGGCTAGATACCAAAGGGGTCTTTACCAACTATACAATCAAAAATTAGTCAATGAAAAATTGGCCGACCGTTGACTGATTTTTCATTTAGTTGCGAAAGTAATAAGCGTCAGAAAACTGCTCATTTGCACAAGGAGAATTCGGTCGAGGTTATCTGTTATGTGGCTCAAATGGAGCTCAGTAAATCTGGTAATGTACAAGCCTACTATTACAAGAAATTTATAAGAATCCTGCAAGAGCTACTGAATATACAGGGTGTTAAAAAAAAAGTGTCACAAAATAAAACGGGCGGTAGTATGGGCCAAAATATGCAGAAAAGTCTTAATAAACATATGTCTGCAAATGAATGGTTTCAGAGATGCGGAGTGTTTTGTGTTTTGTATCATTTTTTGATTATCTTTTTTCATTCTCAAAAATTTGCTTTTCTTATCGGAGTCTACCGATGTTTTTTCATAGATACTATTTGCAGTTATTATTTTGTTGTAGGTGAATAATTTTATAAATTTTCGTTATGCCTGTTTACACTAATATTGAATTAGCTGACATGCATTTTATGTACGGTCGTGCAAATGGCAATGCGAGGGAAGCGCTACGTCAGTATTTGAACATCTCATTTAACTCTATGTTGTTATTGATTGTTTATAAATATCATTGTTTTTTTATAATAATAAAAAATTGTTATAAACACAAAATGGTCCGTATCTCCGAAACCGTTAATTTGCGGTCATATATTTATTAAGACTTTTCTGCTTATTTTGGGTCATACTATTCACCATTTCATTTTGTGACACTTTTTTTTAACACCCTGTATAATTGCTTTAAATAAAGTTATGATCTCAGATACTAAAACACAATTGCCACCAGAGGAGGCACTTTTAGTTTTAGTGGAAGTGAACTTATCACGTAATCAATATAATATAGGTAATTAGAGAAAAGGACATAAAAAGTCAAGCTTGCATGTGACCCTAATAATATAACAGTTTTTGAGTATATTTTGCACCTTTTATATAAAGTACCAGTAAAAGGTTAGAAATGCTATTGATAAAGAAAAATCTATAAAAAAAGAGAATTTAAATAGGAATTAGGATTAATAATTGATCAACTAAAACCGGTATACAGAAGTAGCAATGACGGTAATACGGCTAGTCTCCTCTAAAATAACACAAATAGATGTCTTTAAAAAATTAAGTGTAATTTCGGAAGTAATTGCCTGGAACCAGCACAATTACTCATAAATAAATATCCTTATATGACGCCAACAGTTCACTTAATTTTAATTCAGGTGCAGAAATTATTCGTTTTGTTCTTCTTACAGTTGACCAGCTGTCAGAAGAGGCTTCAGAAAGTAGAAACAAGCTATAAAAATAGCACGAAAGAAAACTAATGAAGACGTTTTCAAGGGGCATCTTCTCTCTTCAGATACTGTTATTACTGGTAGTATTAAAAAAACTCAAAATTAAAGAAAAATTATTTTTCTAGCGAAGCTTTATCCATGCTTCTACCACCGGATATTGATGACCCAATTAGTCATGTTTCTGAGAGTGATTACTCTTTGGATGATAATTTTAATTAAATTAAGACGTTAATTTAGTATTTTGATAATATTTGAAGTGTGTCCTGTAGCAAAATATTCTGTTGTTTTATTTTTTTTTTGTCTACAACAAATAATGTAATTTTAAAGGGGGATAATTTTGTTATAAAAAAATAGTAATTATTATATCTACTAATACCTAATAAGCTGTTTTACTACTTAAATTTTTTACAACTTTTTAAGGAATAGTTTGTACCTAATTTAAAAGGTGTCAGTTATAACGATACACCCTGTATAGTGTTAATAATATCTCTGTTGATATTATTTTGTTACATTTACACTTTAGACATATTCCAGAATACAAAATTATAAGCTTTAATGCTTTTCAGAATTGTTGGTAAGTTTTGATACTTTTTGCCCCTGTGTGGCGTCGCCAAGAGGTGCTTCTCTTATATCGGCCGATGTAACCGATACTAGCGGAACACAAATCTTCTAATAAATGAGAGCACCCTCTGAAGAGTGCAGATTCTGACAGCCCCATGATAAGGAGATGCTTTCGTACTTGGCAATGACCAGTCAGAATGCCTGTGACTAGGCGCAGATTCTGTCTAGTCATAGTCAAGTATTTGTTTGCTGCAGTGTTGTCAACTCTGCAGTTTCTTGTTTCATTCTATTTTTCCTTGAATTTCACAAGGGAATGTTCTTTGATTAGGTCTGTCACTACCGATTTTGTCAGACCAATAGAAGGGCCAGGTCCAAAAAGTATTTGGTTGGCTAGTGAATCAGACGGTTAACTTTCGATGTATCATGACCTTTAATTCATCACCACATTGTTGATGGATACTTCGGCCAAAGCTTCGTGACATTCTAGTATTAACCCTGAGTAAATTCGTGATCTGTTCAGGGTGATTAGTGCTTGTCTGCTATCTGTTTAGATGAGCATGTTCCTTCCAGTGATATTGTTGCTAGTTTTTTTTCTGCTATAAGAATCTCCGTTAGCTCTGTTTGAACTATACTGGGACTATTGCTCACAGCCCATTTAATGTTTAGGTTTAAGAATCGGAGTATTTTCCACATCCTGAGCCTTGTTTTGTTTTAGAAGCGTCGGTGTAGATATGAATCGTACCTGCCACTTTTGGCTCTTCTATTTGTTCTATTATATCTTTTATGGCTTATGGAAGATATATCTCGGTGAGATGGAGTCTATGTTCGCTTAAAGCAGTGGGAGCGTATCGAGCGCCTCCTGTCAAAAGCGACGTCTCGCCTTACCAGATCCTACATCAGGTTCTATTCCAATCGTGCGGAGGCACGTCATTGTCGTAAGAGCAACGTCCTTGATGTAAATATCAAGGGAAGTGAGACCAGCCGTATGCATAGTCGATCGCCAGCGACTCGCCAGAGATTCATTTCGGCGTATCGCCAGTGATTCGCTGGCGATCCGCCGGCGAAAGCCCAAAAAGCTGGCGACTCGTCGGAGATTGTCACCGGAATGTCATTTCACGCAAGTTTTCATGTTCTTTTATAGGGAAAAATTTGATATTCGTTCATTATTTTTTGAGTTTTAAGAAATGAATCATGAATAAAATGCGAGAGATACCGGTGATAATCCCTATAAAAAAAAAATAAAAACTTGCGTGAAATTACATTCCAGTGACAATCTCCGGCGAGTCGCCAGATTTTTGGGCTTTCGCCGGCGGATCGCCATCGGATCGCTGGCGATACGCCGAAATGAATCTCTGGCGAGTCGCTGGCGATCGACTATGCATGCGGCTGTAAGAATGACTTCCATGGCTCTGGTCAGTGTTGTTTTCATGGCTCCTATTATGTTGAGACATGCTGTTCTTTGAATTTGTTCTAGTTTGCGGATAGCTGTTAATTTTTGGCATAGGTCTTATGACAGCCGTGTAAGTCCATGCGACGACTTTGGGGGAGAAACTCCAGGTGCGCCCCACGGTTCGGCGGGATTATTCATAAGCAATGTATGCTCTTTTAACTCTGTTTTCTTAATGCGAGTTCCATGTTAACTTGCTGTCAAAGGTGATACCTAGGTACTTTACCTCTGTTACAAAGTTTACTTTTGTATTTAGGAGTTCTGGAGGTTTTAATTCTATTTTCATCCTTTTTCTTGTGAAAAGGACCATTTCTGTCTTCTTAGGATTGATAGACAGTGAATGGTCCTTGCGCCACTGTTCGATAATTTTTAGAACTACTTGCATTCGTTCGCAGAGTATGTTCTCAAAATTCCCTGTTTACAGAATAACCAGATCGTCTGCATATGCTATTGTGTAGTGACTGTCATTATTGAGGCGGCTGATGAGGGCGTCGAGGACCATATTCCACAGTAGATATGATAGCACCCCTCCCTGTGGAAATCCCCTCGCAACAAAACCTCTTATATTCACATCTTCTACACTTATGTTTACTGCTTGCTTTGAGAGCATGTTATGTATCCACCCACTTACCATTTGAGGAACACTTCTGTTGGTTAGTGAGTGTATACAATAGTATATCCAAGAAGTTTAATTGATTTTAAAGAATAGGAAAGTTTATTTTGGTTTATTGTTGTTATATTTTTTTGTTACAAATAAACAATTCTTAAGATTTTTATCGCGTTCGGATTGGTCATTTCCGTAAATTGTAATATCGTCAAAATATGCAAATACCCCTTTCAGATTTTCAGATTTGATGATATTATCTATAACGTGCTAAAAAAATGCGTCTGGTACCTGGTAATATGCACTTTGTAGATCAGTTGTACTGAATACTTGAAATCGTGCAACAGTACGGACTATATCTTCTATATTGGGTAGATGATACGCATCTAAACAGGTGAATATGTTGATAGTTTGGGAGTTATCTACTACCATTCCTTTCTTGTGAGTTTTACTTTCTGTTAATATAACTTGTGCCCGCCAGGGCGAATTGCTTTCTATAAATGCCATTAGAAAGAAGTTTTTCAATTTCAGTGGTAATACATTTTAAATTTTTGGCTCAAAATCGTCTAGAATTAGTAGCTGTAGGTCTGCAGTTGGCTGACAAGTTTGAAAATAATGTGCTTCTATATTTATAAAAGCTAAAGTACAAATGGTCGGAGATGGACCAATTATGAAAGGGGATTTCGCACCTCCAAAAATTATTTCTATGATAAAATGCTGTCTAAGTATATCATGACTAATTATAACGTGTAAGGTTTGAATTACTAATAATCTTAAATTTTTATATTTATTTTTTTACTTTTAAATTTACAAAGCGGTGGTGATTGTAATGTAGTGGATGTAGTGGATGCTATCATTATATATCCACTACTGGGAAGCAGCTCTTTTAACAGTAGAGAGAAAATGTTTGTTAAAATACGTCTCTGAACTTCCTGTATCTATTAAGGCATCGGCAGTAACGTTATTTAATTTAATTTTAACAATGTATTTAGCTAAACTTTTAGGTGCAGCTGCGAGAACTTTTGAAAAGGGCCAGATTAAGGATAGAGGTGTAGGTTACATATAAGCCTGTCTTTTCCAGATTAACCTTCTAGTATTTTCAATTCAACAACTACAATGAATCCCATTAACCTCACTAGTTTCCTAAATCCTTTGTAAATCCTTCAACTTTTTACTTGTAATAATATATATAATAGCCCCCTTTAATTCATATTTATTATAAATTTCCTTAACCTCAATCTAATGTCTAATGTCAAATTCTTCTTTTTTAAAAATCATATGTCACTCTAACTTCATAACACCAACAGAATTTATTCGTGGCCTCTCCAAAGTCTTGGACATCCTGTCAAATTGTTTAAATTTATACTATAAAATTTGTCACAAAACTAATTTAACATATTCAATTTAACTAATGTCAAATTTAATTATTATTAGCTCAGCCATAATTGTAACTACGTGTCTTCCATTCAATTTAACTAATGTCAAATTTAATTATTATTAGCTCAGCCATAATTGTAACTACGTGTCTTCCATCATATGTCAGTTCTCAAATGTCGTAAATTCTCCACCATTTTCTCATTTAACTTCACTGTTGAATGACGAAAGTGCCAAGTGAATTTTGCTGAGTAAAGTCAATAATTAATGATACCCCTTAAGCCTAGGCTTAAGGGTGTACACAAACCGAACTCCGTCTACCCCATTTGTACTGGGGATAGGGGGAGTAGCGGTATTTCCCCAAAAGTAACACTTTCCACATGGTGCCTTAAGCACACATGTGGAAGTTTAAAATTGATCTCTTTGGAAACCACCTTCATTAGATGGAGGCAGGCGAGGTTCAAGATTGAACAGTATCCAACCTCGAATGAGGGAGGCAGTACGTGCCAATTTTTACAATTTTTTACAATTTTTACAATTTAAAATTTTTTTAATTCAACATACTTAATACACATAGTGGTAAAACAGCTAGCATTTCTATAAAAACGTTTTGTTATCCTAAATTATTATTGCAGATTGTACCTACCTACTCACTTACAAAAATTTTTTTTGCCTGATGATGACCTTTTAGGTCGAAAGCGCTTGCAACCCAACCTAATAAATTTATGTGGTCGACAGACTTTGAGCCTTTTACTTCCCTTTAAATTTATATGTTTTTGTTGCAACGGAAGACACTTATCCTTTAATTCCCTTTTGTTTTTATACGTTTTCTGATATTAATGAATTGGACAAATTTGAAGAAAGGGAATACGCCTCTGAATACTTCTGTGCAGATTCAAGTGACTGAGCTTGATTAATGGCATTTTGAAGTGTTAGCCTATTATTTTTTAATCAATAGCATAATATGAATATTTTGATTCGCTTAAAGAAAATGTATTAATTTATCGGCGACACTGAAGTTAATACTTAAATTTTAGTTATTGGGGGATATTTTCATTTACCAATTATTATAGGTCATATGCAATGGCTTTATTTTCAATTCGAGAATATATCAAGACATGTAACCGATTTGAGGCCAATTTTTATACTACCAGTTTTATCTAAATTTGCGCCACTTCCTTACTCGATATTACTGATGATGTTTTTAGAGATGTAGACACGGGAAATACTGCTGCCCTTGTGTTGCTTGATTACTCCAAAGCGTTCGACACTATTAATCACAAAGTTTCACTTTCGATTTTGCACTTTATTGGATGTTCCAATGACGCTATTAGCCTTTTTAAAAATTACCTTGAAAATAGAAAGTAATTCGTTATAACTAATTTTGGAAGGTCAAATACGAAAGAAATTTCATGTGAAGTACCACAGGGTTCAATTGTTGGTCCCATTCTCTTCTTAATTTATACATGTAATTTCTAAAACAGTATTAAGACCTTACTTTTACGCTGATGATACACAAATTAAATTTTCATTTCATCGCAGTGCTTCTGTCGAAACTAATGGTATAATCAACCAAGATCTTGAAAGTAAAAATATCAAAAGATCATCAGTTAACTATTAACCCTATCAAAAGTGTTGTGTTATTATTTGGAAAATTTAGGCAAAGTTTACAAAATGAAATGAATATAAAATTACAAGATAAGTTATTACCATTTTCATGTTCAGCTCGAAATTCAGGATTAGTTTTTGACAGTGATTTAAGATTTAATTTACATATTACTAAATCTTTGCAGAAAGCATATTGTAACCTAAAAATGCTTTATCCACACAGAAATATACTCTCTATATCTACTAAACTTATATTAACAGATACCTTAGTACTTAGTCATTTTAATTTTTGTGATGTTGTGTATGGACCATGTTTAAATAATATAGATAAATATCGCATTCCAAAAGTGCACAACTCTTGTCTTAGATATTCTTATGGAATTCGTAAGTATAATAGAATATCATACAAGCTAAAGGAAGCGAAATGGTTAAATATAAAAACTAGACGTGCCTTGCATTCAATTATTATGTCCCATCAGATTATAATTTATATATCTCCTTCATACTTGTCTAATAAAATAAAGTTTCGTTAAGATGTTCATAATCTTAATATTCGGTTTCGTGGCCGTATCTCACCCCCAGTTTATCATACTTTTATTTTCAGGAAATCTTTTACTTTTAACGTTTATGCGATGTATAATGAAATCCCAGACAAACTTAAAGAGATGACTAAGTAAATTCAAGGAAGCATATAGAAAGTTTCTTCTTAGAAATAATATTTAAAAAGTACAATACGAGTATATATATTTTCTAATGGTTTTGGTATAAAAGGGCTGATGCATTGATCAGTTTTACTGTTCATCAGTCCTTTTTGCTACATTTCTGTATTTTTTTTCTTCTTTGTAATTTGTTTATTTATTTGTAGCAAATAAAGCTTTATTATTAGTAATATTTATTGCATTCTATTAGTACCACTCAGTATACCGCGGTTATAAAAGAGTCGCATATTGTTATAACAATAGGTGACCTTTTTATGTCAACTACATTAAATCTGTAGGCTTGCTCACGAGCTAGGTGGTGCTTGTTATCTTAGGAGGATGCACAATGGGCCTAGTGAGGCCTACGTGCCGGGGGATAACCCACTCTCTACACGTTACAGATACAGGTCTATAAATTTAAGTCTTTATTTATGTTTTAATTATATATCATCTGAATCAGGAATAAAAAAAAATTGAAATATTGGGTCCGATGATTAAACGTTTACATTAATTTTAACGCGAATCTGTTATGTTATGTTAACAGAGAATATATAACATATGAAATAACAGTAGGTGTCGTAAAGGTATGATTGAGAGGATCGATAACAGAAGATGTTACGAATGGAAGAAAGTATTTATTTGCGTTATTTTCATGTTTTTCTGAATGTGAAAACAACAACAATTAGGTTAGAATTTTTGCAGTTCGTTTTTCATTTAATTTATTATGGCGAAAAGATTAGCTGTGAAATAGTATGAGGAGCAACTTAATTTTGTTAGGAAAAACAATTATTCTCATAGGGAATACAAATATATTAGATAAAAAAATTCAAACCATTAACAAATCATATAAATTAAAAACATTCAAATATACTAAGAGTTCAGATTATAGCAACACGAACTTGCCTCGTTAATGTTAAAACTCGGCCTAACATGTACGTTACGGATAACGTAAACGTTCAATCATAAGACCCCATATACGTTACGGATAACATAAACGTTCAATCATAGAACCCATTATCACCAATCTGTTGACAAATTTGATGTCAATCTTATTCTATATAAAATTGGAGATGATATTAGTATAAGATTATCGCTTTCGTAAGGTGTGTATGATTATAACGTGCCACGCCTGTGCCTTGCCTGGTCAGATTTGCATGGTGCTGTGTGTTGATATTACCAATTAAACAAAAAATAATTACTGAACATGGTTATATTTCGGAACGTGTCACATTCTTGTCATTCGTGTGTTCCACGTTTTTCTAAAATGTCAAGTATAATTAATTAATGATTTTGGGTTAAGTTGCTGTTACACGCCTTTTTGTTCTTTTTCATTATAATAAAGAAGTTAAAGTGATATATTTGGCTTTATTCTGTTGACCAAAACCACGCTTATTCGACAGATTATGAGCCCAGACCAGATTTGGGGTATACAAATATATAAGTGTTAAATAGCGTGGAGGAATTGGCAAAGGAAAAGAAGTGCTGTGTACTGTCTACTGTGTAAGAAAGTTAAAAATGGCGGTAACTACACAGGTAGCAACTCAATTAAAACCGTTTGACGGAACTAACTTCTCTAATTGGGAATTTCGAGTAAAACTAGTGCTAGAACAGAGTAATGTACTAGATGTTCTGGAAGAAAATGATCCAGTTAAGAGACAAGAAGCAGAGTTTAAAAAAAGAGATGTAAAAGCCAGGAATATAATGGTACAATGGCTGGCAGATAATGTGCTAGAAACAATAAAAAATGAGAAAACGGAACGTGACATTTATGAAACTTTAAAGAAATCTTATACTAAAAGTGGTCTTTTCATGCAGGTAAATTTGCAACGAAAGTTAAGAAGTATGAGTTATCAAAGTGGGTCGCTTGGAGATTTTCTAACTGAATTTGAAAAAACAGTCCAGGAACTAAAAGCTAGTGGCGGAAGTATAGAGAAAGATGAAGTGATTTCGCAATTACTTGCTGCTATGCCAGAATCATATCAGGCTATAACAACCACTATAGATGTTATTTACAGCCAGGATCCAAATCAAATGGACTTTCAATTTGTGAAAAATAAATTAATCCAAGAAGAAATGCTTCAAAATAACATAAATGTTAGTGCAGGATCTGATAGTGATGCAATTGCATTAACAAGTGGTAGTGTCAATGGAAAGTTTTATAAAAGACGCGGCACAATAAGAGGCAGATCTCGTGGACGTGGATATGGGCGTGGTGCAAACTATTTTCCCTTCAAATGTTATAAATGCGGGAAACCAGGACATTTAAGTTATACGAACACTCATTCACAAAACGCATACTTTGAAGAAGAAAAAGAAAAAATAGCTTTTGTGACAGAGGCCACCACTATAAATTCGTATCACAAAGATGGCAAAATTGAAAACGAAGATATGTAATTTGTCAATGTCAGTTCTGTCATGCCGGAAATGGTGTCTTTTGTTATTGACTCGGGAGCGACAAATCATTTGATAAATAAAATAACTGGATAGTATTTAATGGAAAGGTAAAGTGTAAATTACAAAATAAATGTTGCTAAGCAAGGTAATCAGATAAAAGTATGCAAAAGTGGTAATCTGTATGTATATAATGAAAACAAAATGAAAATACAAATAAAAGATGTTTTGCAGTGTAATCAACTACAATATAATTTACTATTAGTAAGTAAAAAGATTACAATAAGAAGGACTAAAAGTACTTTTTGAAAATAGCGAAGTTAATATTATAAATAAAAAGGGCCAGTTAGTAGCTAAAGGTACAATTAAAAGAAACTTATATGTAATTGATTTTGAATTAAGAAAAATGCAAGCAAATTTTATTGAAAAAGATATGAATTTAATACATAGAAGAATGGGACATTCCTCATATTATCCTCAAACAGAAACATGTGAAATATGTTTGAAAAGTAAACAGACACGCTTGCCATTCATGAAAAATTTACCTGATAAAAAGAAACCAACTCGAATCCTCGAGGTTATCTCATCAGATGTTGCAGGACCATTCACTCCTTGCATATATGATGGAATTAAGTACTATGTTACTTTTACTGACCATTACTCACATTTTGTGCACATTTACTTGTTGAAAGGTAAACATGAAGTTTTAGAAAAATTTAAAGATTATGTAGCAATGGTATCCGCAAAATTTGATACAAAAATATGCAAATTTCGTTGTGATAATGGAGGAGAATAATCTTCAATTTAATTTAAAGAGTTTCGCAGGAAAAATGGATTTCAAATACTGTACCTGTTGTAACCTCATAACCTAGCAAAGCATGAAACGAAGACGTAGAACTAAAACCTTGGGTTTTAGTTCCATACAAGATAATTTGGACGTTTTTAATTTTAGTTTTGACATTATTAGATTGTCATTAATTTTGAATGTTAAATAAAACCTTTTTTAATTCATAACATTAATTGGCGACGAGGACAAAAATGAACCCTGAACAGTTTACAGAATTTCTTAAACAACATCAGACACAGCAACAACAGCTTACGCAACTTTTACAACTACTGATACAACAACAGGAAGCGGCACCATTCAACAACGGAATGGCCCCTTGTAGTAGCACTACAAGTAACGTAACATCACAGAACATCATAAAAAACTTTAAATGTGAAACATTTAACCCCTCGACAACAACAGCGGACAATTTTATCGACTATTTTGAAGCCAAGTGCAAAATATGGGGCGATGATTGTAAAACCATACAGAAAGACTTACTTATTACTTGTTTGACACCAGAGATTTTCCACCAGTTAAAAGTAGCATTTACCCCCACATTTGAAACCAGAACATACGACGACATCAAAGCCAAGTTATTAAACCTGTACCGAATAAAAAAAACCCGATTTAAAGCCTTGACAGATTTTTGGAATTGCACACGTGAAATAGACCAGACAATGGAGCACTACGCTAACAAGTTAAAAGAATTAAGCAAAGACTGTGGCTATGAAGGTGATTTATTGGAACGACAATTACGAGATCGATTTGCTACGGGATTAAATCACGAGCAGCTACAGATTGATTTGAAACAAAAATGGCCAGATTTACGCGAGGAAGCACAAGACGGCACGTTCAAAGAGGTAACATTTGCCCAAATCTTCGCTACAGCGCAATCTCGGGAATTAGCTGAAGGAGACAGGGAAGAAATTAACTTAAAACGAATACAAAAAAGAACAAAAAGAGAAAATATCAATACAAATAGAACTAAGAATATAACAACACGTGAAATAACAGAAAAACAATGTCGACGATGTGGAAAGCGTGAAAGACACGATTACAATGATTGTACAGCAAAGAACCATACGTGCGAAGAATGTGGCATAAGAGGACACTATGGAAACTGTTGCGTTAAATCGGGCAGGGCGCGTTTCACATATCAGATAAAATCCAGAAATCACAATAGATTACAGAGAATTGAGAACCAATCAAACGGAAACAGCAATTTAAGCGAATCGTCAAATACTGAATCAGACTGTTCAGAAGACAACAGTGACAACGTTAACAATGTGTACAAAATTAACAATAAAGCGTTACGATGCAAGAAAATAGATATACATATCAACGGTATCGGTTGCACCATGGATTGGGATCCTGGTTCAATTTATTCCATTATTAACACAGATTTCTGGAGACGCATTGGTGCACCTCAACTATCTGAGGGGCCAAAACTGCGAGCATACTGTAATTTCAAATTAAAGCCCAAAGGATTAACACACGTATCAGTGGAGGTACAAGGAAGCCACAAAACCCTTCCGGTGGTTGTAATGAAAACAGCTGACCCCATGCTTTTTGGTCTACACTGGAGCGAGGTATTTGGTATGGAGTTCCCTTCACCTGTCTATTCGATAAGAAGCCATACGACATTTACCCTTAAACACGTACTAGACTCACACGCTGAACTATTCGAACCTGAACTAGGACGAGTAAAAGACTATCAAGTTAATATTCATATCCAACCAGAAACGAAACCAAAACATTTACCAGCTAGACCTATCAAGTTTAGTATACAGAAAAATGTAGAGGTTGAACTGGAACGCCTAGTCAAAGAAGGAATTGTTACAAAAGTCGATCCCAATGTCACACCAGTAGAATGGGCAACACCCACAGTGAACGTCGTTAAACCAAACGGACAAATAAGGATTTGCGGTGATTATCGTATTACAATAAATCCTGTCCTGATCAACTATACCCACCCAGTACCACTTTTCGACCAACTTCGACGGCAACTAGCATACGGCGACAAATATTCAAAAATAGACTTAAAAGATGCTTATTTACAGTTTGAAGTAGCGCCAGAGTCGAAGAAATATACGACAATATCCACACACAAAGGGTATTTTGAATACAATAGGATGCCTTTTGGTATCACAACAGCCCCAGCAGTATTTCAACATTTCCTGGATAAACTGTTGGACGGTGTATCAAACGTAGCGGTTTATTTCGACGATATTGCAGTGACCGGAAAAGACGATTCCACACATCTACAGACATTGTCTACTGTGTTCACGAAACTTACAGAAGCTGGAATAAAAGTAAACCTTAAAAAATGTTCATTCCTACAACCAGAAATCGAATATTTAGGGCATGTCATCGACAAGAATGGAGTACGCCCAACCAAATCTAAAATTGAAGCAATTTTGAAGGCCCCGGCTCCTGAAAATACTAAAGAACTTAGATCATACCTCGGACTGTTAAATTTCTATGAACGTTTCATCCCACATCTTCATAGTATCTGTGCGGATCTACATACTCTTACGGGTCAGCGGCAAAGGTGGAAATGGACAGAACACGAGAACAGTGTATTCGAGAAAACAAAAGCACTTATAGCAAACACCAAACCACTAATAGCTTTTGATGAGAAGCAACCACTTTTTTTGGCTTGTGACGCCTCTGAGAAAGGCGTAGGTGCCGTTTTATACCACGTCATTCGAAATCAAGAACAGCCTATAGCTTTTGCTTCGAGAAAATTAAAACAAGCAGAAAGCCAGTACTCTGTTATTGACCGCGAAGCACTGGCAATATTTTTTGGCGTAAAAAAATTTGATCAATACCTTCGAGGTATACATTTCACCTTAGTAACTGACCATAAACCCTTAACCCACCTACTGGGAGTTAACCGCAACTTACCGAAATTGGTGAACAATCGCCTTGTAAGATGGGCGTTATTAATCGGGTGTTACGACTATAACATTGTTTTTAAAAAGGGCGAAAATAATAACCTGGCCGACTTTCTCTCTAGATTACCAAATCCAGAAGAGAAAATGTCGAAAGAAGAAACCACTATAAAAAAAATTACTAACCTATTGCAGTCGAACAAGTTTGATGATCTAACACTAACAGAAAGCCTCATTAGAGAACATTCAAACAATGACTCAATTCTGAAAGAAGTAAAACAATGTATAAGTACTGACTGGAATGGCTCACAATACCAAAAAAGTGAACTCAAACCATACTTTAGAAAACGCAACGAGCTGTCGGTAGAAAAGAAAATAATCATGTGGCAAGGAAGGATTGTAATTCCCGAAACACTACGTAAGGCAACACTGAAATACCTCCACAGGGGACATCCCGGCATATCCGCAATGAGGGCACTGGCGAGATTTTATGTGTGGTGGCCATCAGTGGAGGACGACATAGATACTTATGTCAAACGGTGTCAAAATTGTCAAGCAAATAGACAAAATGGTCCCGAACTACCCGTCTACTCGTGGTCTATACCTGACAAAGTTTGGGAAAGGATACATGTCGATTTTGCGGGCCCATTTGAAGGGAAATACTGGTTTGTTTTATCTGATGCACTCTCCAAATGGATCGAGATAAAGCCTATGATGAAAATCACCACACAAAAGTTATGTGAAAAACTCGAAGACATATTTACAACATTTGGATTACCAAAAATAATAGTTTCTGATAACGGGCCACAGTTTACATCACAATATTTCCAAGAGTACTGCAAAAATAGAGGAATCCTACATGTCACGTCATCACCATATCATCCACGGACTAACGGGTTGGCGGAACGACTTGTACGTACTTTCAAGACCAGAATGGCTGCCAGCGAAAATAAAAAACATTTTATAGAAAGGCTTAATGAATTTCTCTTCACATATCGCAATACACCTCACAGTACTACTGGCAAATCACCTTCCCACATGATGTTTGGACGCCAGTTAACTTGTGTGCTAGCTAATGCACGACCAAATACGAGACAAATGTTAGAATTCAAACATCTACAAGCTAATATAAATAGTGACCATCAAACTCCTACCTATCAACCCGGTGACCCAGTTTATGTGCGAACCAAAACTGATTTAAAATGGAAACCAGCAATTATATCTGAACGAACGCACCGATATTCTTATATTGTACAGACACCAGAAGGTATAGAGAAGCGTAGACATGCAGATCACATTCGCCCTCGGGATATGGAAGACATTGAATCGTCCAGTAATAAAATCCCTTTGTATAACTCTAGCGGGGTGACTGAAAGAGAAAAATCAACCAAAATACCGGAGAGCAGGCTGTCAAAATCAAGTACAGAAATAATATCCAACAGTAACCCCTTACCACCTCCTGGAACACCACCATGTCACGATAAATCACCAATAACATCGATAGACCCAAAATTAGCATTGAACACGGAGAGTAGAACTACGCCCCAGAGACAATCATGGTGGGCACAAGAAACTAATGTCACCGCCACACCGACATCGAGTTTAAGGTACAGCAAGCGCACGATCAGACGTCCACAACGTCTCATTGAGCAAATGGAGTGACCGTGGAGGAATGTTGTAACCTCATAACCTAGCAAAGCATGAAACGAAGACGTAGAACTAAAACCTTGGGTTTTAGTTCCATACAAGATAATTTGGACGTTTTTAATTTTAGTTTTGACATTATTAGATTGTCATTAATTTTGAATGTTAAATAAAACCTTTTTTAATTCATAACAGTACCTACTGTACCTAGAACACAAAAGTAAAACGGTGTTAGTGAAAGACTAAATCGTTCTATAATGAATATCAGTCGATGCTTATTATTTGATGCTGGTATGTCAAAAATATTTTGGGGAGAGGCCTACTACTTCATAGATTGCCAACCTCAACATTGAAAAAGAACCAAATACCTGTGGAAATATGGAATGGAAATAAAAACAAATTTAAATAACATTAAAGTTTTTGGCTCTTCAGGCTATGTGCATATACCAAAAGAAGACCAGAAAGGAAAACTAAGTGAGCGCAGTATTAAAATGAAGATGTAATTTTTAATGAAGAAATAAAAGATGAAAAGCCTACAACAATAATATTAAATTATGGTAATGATAAGAACAAAGAAGAGTAGAGCCTGAGAATAGTACAGAAACTGAAGAAAATCAAAATGAAGATGATGAAGAAGAAACCAGAAAAAGTAAAAGGCAATCTAAACAGCCATTAAAATATAAAGATTTTGATGAATTGTATGGCAGCTCTATCAGCAGGAGTTTTGCCAACAGACATTTCTAATGATTTTAATACTGCTCGAAAAGACAGAGAATGGTCAGAAGAAGAACTAACAACACTGGAGAAAAATAAAACTTGGGAATTAGTTGCAACCCCAGAAAACACAAATGTCATTGATTCAAAATGGGTGTTTACAAGAAAAGAAATAAAAGGGAAGGAAGTAAAGAAAGCTAGACTTGTTGCTAGAGGTTTTCAACAAGAATTGTCTTTTGAAGAAGAAATTTATTCTCAACTTGCCAGGATGATAACATTAAGAGTGCTTCTAGTCTTGGCACTTGAAATGAATTGCACAATCCATCAAATAGATGTTAAATCAGCATTCCTCAATGGAGAACTAAAAAATCCTGTTTATATGTATCCTCCATTAGGTTTAGAAGATGTGAAAGAGGGTTATGTGTGTAAGTTAAAAAAGGCTCTTTATGGTCTCAGAATCCTAAATGTTGGTATGACCGCTTACATCTATTTTTATGTGAGAAAAACTATTGTAGATCCTCAGCTGATCCTTGTTTATATGTTAAAAGTAATACTTATTTGTTAATCTGGGTAGATGATCTTATAATAATTTCGAATTGTATAAATGAAGTAACTGAACTTAAAACACAGTTAAATTTAGAATTTCAGATGAAAGATCTTTCAGACTAAAATAAAAGTGTATTCCTAGGTATTGAAATTCAAAGAACAGATAATGTATTGTTACTTTCACAGCAAACGTTAATTAGAAAAAAATTAGTTCAATTTCAAATGAATGATTGTAAAGGTTTAGATGTACCAATTCAACCAAAGTTAAATCTAATTTCACAAGAGAATTTTACTGCAAATGTACCATACAAACAACTTATAGGTTCATTTATGTATGTTATGTTGGGTACAAGGCCTGACCTTTACCTTTGCTTTGCAGTTACTTATTTCAGCCAGTTTTAAAATTGTTTTAATGAAAATCATTGGAAACATTTAAAGAATGTTCTAAGGTATCTGAGGAAAACTGAAAATAATGTTCTAAAGTATACTAAAACCGACATTCTAAATGTAAATATTCATGTTTTAGTTGATTATGATTTTGCTCATAATATTAATTTAAGACTTAATGATAATGTTATTTTTTGGAAATCAAAGGAACAACCTATTGTTGCTTTGTCAAGTTCCGAGGCTGAATATGTAGCATTAGCCAACTGTATAACTGAAGATTTAATTCGTAAACCTACTAATCAGATATTGATTTATGAAGACAATCAGTCATGCAGCAAAATGGCTAAAACTCTTGAAACAAAAAGATCTAAGCATATCGATGTCAGACATATTAGAGAATTAATTTCAGATGATATTATAAAACTTATATATGTTCCCACTGATCATCAGTATGCTGATCTAATGACTAAGTCATTATCATATGTAAAATTTGACATACTTAGAAAATGTATTGGATTCTGTGAATACCCTTAAGGTACCTTTGTAAAATTGGGGAGGAGTGTTGATATTACAAATTAAACAAAAGATAATTACTGAACATTGTTATATTTCGGAACGTGTCACATTCTTGTTATTTGTGTGTTCCACGTTTTTCTAAAATGTCAAGTATAATTAATGATTTTGGGTTAAGTTGCTGTTACAAGCCTTTTTGTTCTTTTTCATTATAATAAAGAAGTTAAAGTGATATATTTGGCTTTATTCTGTTAACCAAAACCACGCTTATTCAACACTGTGTGCCTACCACGAGACGCGACAAATAGTATCAAAGTAAGCCCGTTGCTTTCCATCGCACGGTAAACCCACAAAACCGTACCAATCTTACAAACCTGGGCCCGGTACGGCGCAGACACGGCGCGTCATATTTATACTCACTTTTATATGTTAGTAACGGGCGTTGGACGTACAGTTAAAATGCGTTTTTGTATTTATTTGTAACGTGTTTTCCTACTTAAAGGCAATTAACCCAAAGTTACTTAGAGTTACGAGATTTATTGAAAATACCAAAAAAATTGTCGTTCATTTATAAATATTTGCCTCTAAATAAACTATTTTTAGTAGGTTCTATCCTTTCTGATTTACAAATAATGTATTATAAAGTAGCCTATTCATAATAAAAATAGATTCCTACCTATGTCTAACAAACAATAACTAATATTTCATTTCATACATAGAGATGAAAAGTTTTTACCTTTGGTAAAAACTTTTTTTATCGTAAATTGGCATTAGCATACAAAAGAAAGTAAACGTTTTGAAGTTTTTAACTTGCATATCGTACATAATACAAAGGATCGAGAGAACATTCTTTTTTAATTAAACTAATTGTTATAAAATATAAAACGATTAGAAAATGTTCTATAGGTAAACACACGAGAGTGTGTAATGTTCAGCGGTAATGTGTACATCCACGGGTTGGTGGGTGTGGCCGTATTTCTATATTCTATACAAAAATACAATTTTCATGTCTGGAAATAATGAGCTTCGATGGTAAATAAATTCTTAGGGATTTGGTTCGCCCATAGTGCCTTTCCATGTCCCTCATATTTCAGTTGAGCAGTGGTCGTCACCCCGGTTTTCCACGATGTCTAGAAATATTTAATTTTCTTGGAAATATGTTTTACCCGCCGCTGGTCACTGTAAAGATAAAAGACAGACAGCTGTTGCCCTGATTTATATGACATGACATAAAGACCCACGGCCTACTCATGAATTGTTATAGTTATTGAACCTACTTTATGTGACTAAAATATAATTTGCACTTTTCTTTCTCAGCTATTACCGTTTCCAAAAATGATAGCTAACAAACCTAAATGGAACAAGAGATAAATATCTAATTTCCAAAGAAAACTTTAAATCACCCTCAACTGAAGTTAAACTGAAAAGTATTTTATCCTAAATTTAATCTTGCTATGTACGCCTTTGAGGGTAAAGAAAGAATTTCGAATCTATGTAAATAGAGTCGATTTAATATTGAACGGTTCTCTTTATTCACGAAATGCTGTCGGTTTTGTAAAATATTGTTATCAGTTTTATAAACTGTAGTTGTCATTTTATTAAAATTCGCAATATGTATCATACATGGTGGGTTAGCGTTAAAAAATAATAAAATGGTGCAAGGATAGAATTTGAGCTTATATTATTAAATAATATAAAATAAAACTAAAACGACTTCATTGTAGCTACTTGATTTTTGAATCCACTCCTGTTGATAATGAGAATACTATTTTTAGTGAAGAGCTTTAGAGATGATAGATAAATTAATATTTTTTTCAAATTTATCGTAACACGTCTTAATTAATTAATTATTTAAATAACACTTTGTACATACAACCTTGTTTAATTAAGTCGTGAATTTGTTTTAAGTTTCAATAATGAGTCTAATAACAATGAACTATGAAAATGTTAATCTAGGGAGAGACACACGGGCCAATGCGAGTTCCATGTTAACTTGCTGTCAAAGGTGAGACCTAGGTACTTAATAATAATAATAATATCGTCTTTATTATTTCCAATATAAATTTACAATTTTTTCATAATTTTAACAATTATACAAGAATTATTATTGAAAATAAAGGGCGAAGTTCAGATTTGAGAAGGAGGATCCACCACAAAATCTGCTCTTCCACTTAACCCAAATATAAATAATAAGCATAAGCTAGTACAAAACTAGAATGGTAGGATACATTAAATTAATTTTAATTAATTATTTAATTTTAGTATTTGAGGTGTAATTAATTTTGTTTATTTAACAAAAATAGTTTTAAGCAAGGTTTGAACCTGGTTATATTTAATTTTATTAGGTTAAACATGAGTTTTGTACTTTTTGAATTTTCTTCTTATACTGAATAGTTAGATGTGGACCATAGACAGAACTTGCGTAATTAAATATTGAAAGAACCAAAGATTCACATAACTTCACTTTCACGTGAAATGGGAGAAAATATCTGTTACCATAAATTATTTTTAGTTTAGAATAAGCACATCTTATAAGTTGGTTTACATGTTTTTCAAACCGCAAGTTTGTATCCAACCATACTCCAAGATTTTTTACTTCGTTAACTACAGTTAAGGCCAAGTTCAATGACAAGTGACGGCGACTTTTTTATCACAAGAAATACAGCTCTGAACGATAATATTTTTAAAAACTGTTTTCATAAATGGGTTAAAAAAACTGTAAAAAATGATGGAAAGTCTATGGTTTGTTTTACTTTTAATGCAAAATATTTTAATAAGTGATATTTAACAAATATTTAAAAGTTATGGACTTTCCATCATTTTTTATAGTATTTAAAAGTTAAAACGCAACATACATTCTTTTATTTTTGCCTAATTATTTCAGGATTCTTGTGATAAGATTTAAAAATGTAGGGCCCATAAGATGCTGCCATCTGAACAGACGGAATAGACACTAAAAATTGAAAAATTGCAACATCGCTCCCTATGCAGACGAATGTAAAATGGCTTAGCCCAATTTGGCCATGTTTATGGGTGAGGGGCGAGGTGGTGTGTGGGGAAAGGTTGCAAGTAAATAAATTATTCTATAAATGCTACTTTCTGTTTGGAACACAAGCATGTTTGTTTTGAAAGTTTGACGTTTATGGTTTGACGTGTCATTTCAATTTAATGGACTTTAATAATTTAAAAGATGCAATGTACTTATATTATTTATATATATTATTGTAGATCCAGGTATGTTTTCGGTTTTTATTTTATTTTTATTTGGCTAGTTTGCTAATATAACAATATTCAAATTTAGTAAAAAATAATGTAATAATATAACAATTATTTTAATAACATTCTAAATAGGAAATGTAATTTAACTGCAATTGTTTTGATAACAGTATTTGCCTATGGTCTGTGAATTTCATCTGTTTCCGAATAATTACCCTTAAATATTTGAATTTTTCTACTAACTGTATAGATTTTCTTCCAATTTCCTATATTGTTTGTCCACAAACTGCATATAGTTATTACTTATCAGCTTATATTTTGTTTTAGGTATTTGTGTTGATTTTTAACAAATGATTGCAACATCATTTATAAACATTTTGCAGAGTTTCATTGACAATTATTAACTCTTAGTTATCTGAATCCTTACAACTTACAAGAAACATAGATAAGGACATCAAAGGCAAACAGGTAAATGTCATATTAATTATTGCAACATTAACAATCATTAATATAAATTAAAAATAACAGGGGACCTAATTTTCTTCCTTTGATGTGGTTAATTTCTTCTGATCAGAACAGCGATTCTTTTGTGCCAACTCGACACATTACATACAGAATAGAGAGTCATTACATCAAAATCGCTGTCTGTCGAACAAAGATAGGAGTCTCTATAGGAGACGTATTGAAAGATGAGAATCCCACTACATATGTTATTTAATTTTAATATCTCTGACCTGATACTTAGGTAATCTACATGCTACTCCAATGCATGCATTATGGCATAGATATAAAAAACCACCTTTATACCAATACTTTTTATTTTTTTTTATCGAATGGTTTTGATCAATAGAATCAAGTGCATTTTAAAGAAATACAATTAATTTTTAATTGTACATATGGCGGGTTGTACAATAGGCAGTTAAAATGTAGACTTAGTTTAAACTGTGAACCTTGTTGTATACTCATCGGTTATTGTTAAACATAGTTTTAAAAATGACATTTGTTTTTGAATATAACTAGTTAAAAATAAAACTCTTGTTAGTTAAAATATGTTTAGAATATTTTTTGTACAACCTGCCCATAATGTATTTTGTAATAATTAAAAATCATAATATTCTTGTAAGGAAGTTGGAAAGCTTAGGGTTTGATCAGTCGCTGTTGAGATTATTTTCATCTTACCTAAATCATCATTTTAATTATGTCTTTTACAACGGATATTCATTTTCACCCCTCACAGCAACATCTGGAGTTCCACAGAGCTCCAATCTGGGGCCACTATTATTTAGTATATTTATAAATGACTTGGCAATAAATTTAACCTGCTGTTCGCTGCTGACTTAAAAATATTTACCTCAATCTTATCAATTCAAGACTGTTACTTTTTACAGACCCAACTTGGGAATCGTTGAAAATTGGTGTAATGAAAACAAGCTGTTTATGAATGTGTCTAAATGTAAAGTATGTTCCTATACTAGAAGTAATAACAAGGTGGAGTTTGATTATTTATTTAACAGCCTACCTTTATCGGACTTGTGCACAAATTGAAGATTAAGCAGGTATATTATTCAACCAAAAAGTTACTTTTTCGGATTATATTGAAAATACCGTTGCTTCCGAGGTTGCTTCTGCGTTGAAAAGCTTAGGGTTCTTAATTCCGTAATACTGGTTCTTTAACAAACTCTTAAAGCTTGGAGATCCTTACTTTTCTTTAGTTCGTTCCAGGCCAGAATATGCATCTCTTGTCTGGAACCTTATTTATAATATTCATAAAAGATCATTGGAAAATGTTCAGCGGCGATCTCTTAAGTACCTTTCTTTTAAAATAGATGAGCTGTATATAATTCGAGGTATTGAAGAATCTCTGCTTCTTTCGAAAAAAGAAGGGTAATTTTCAGTGTTACATTTTTTTATAAAATATTACATAACACTATTGATGTACTATTTGTGATAAATTAAATAAATTTTAATGTTCCCCAAACAGCCATTAGATATCATAAAACATTTTATACAGCAAGTATTTGAACGAACTTAGGAAGAAATTCACCTATAACGCTAATGTGCTCAAATTTTAATTAATTTTGTTCTGATTGGGATATTTATTTCGACCATTAGTTGTACTAATTTGTAGCTAATGTGTTTAGGATTATTTATTTTCTTTTTTTTTCTTGCTGTTGCTGAAATTATTTTCTGTCGAAATATTATGTTTAACATTTATTTCATGTATTTTGTTATGTAAATGGATTAATTTGTTGGGCAATAAAATTATTTTTATTTTAATAAGCAAAAAAATGTTTATTTTGATGCACCTACCACCTTTAAAAGTTTGTCTGTATATTAACGAGAAATCCTATATAATTCCCAAAGAAAAATATTTTTGGAATAAATTCCGAATTCTATTTATTGATATTTGTTATTTTTTAGGTTCAATGACTCGAAATATGATGATCAGCTACACCAAGAATATCCTTGATACTTAAAAAAATGGTACGAGATTAAGCAGATTTGATGCTATGTCACATTGTGGTGCGAAGACGTGGCTTGTATAAATTTGGGGTATCAGTTGATAGAAAACAGTACGCATAAATAAATTTAAATCCGCAGATGCATCAGAGATAGCCATATTCCATACCACAATATGTCATGCGTGAACTCTATGAGATTTCATCGGCTAAGTATCATTCCTCTGTAATGTTTTGTATCATTAGGAACACGCAACATTGTAAACAATTATGACCAGGGTTTTTTGACCTTTTCCCTAGGTCAGAGAGAATAAGTGAATACTAAAAATAATGTATAGTAATAAAGATTGAAAATATATATACTTTTAAGAGTTTTATTATGTCAGCCATAGTTTTATACCAAAAATGAAAATAAACTGAAATTATACATTAAAAATACATTCATAAATTAACTATATTTATAACACTTATCGACTCTCCTGGCTAAAATATTACTTATCTATCTATTAGGCTCTGTTCCGCCTATGTTTTGCCTTTAGCCTCCTTCTGACACTTCCATTCCTTCTCATTCAGTGTAGTATCCACATAGTTTTCAGAATATCAAGTGTTATACCTACCTATCTGATGCTTGGTCTTGCAAAGTTCATCTTCAGTACACCTGCTTATGTGACATCTATCTTGATGTCAAGTTTGATTGAACACCCGTTTATTGCCTATTACTCTTATACTTAACCAGTAGTGGCTTGACTTGAACGCATATGTCAAATTCGGCCAAAACACAGCCTTGGTACACAAATATCTATTTTACCGCTGGTTTCATTACAAAAAACTGGAGTAAAGGGTAAAATTATCTCTTGTCCAGTACACTCGTATAATACACTTGAGTATTAGCCTATATTATTTTTGATTGAAAACGTATACATTTAAAAATGTCGTTTACTTAAAAATAAACATTTAATTTTGATATTGTATTTAACTCGATCAAAACATTAAATTATTATTTTCCATGGCTTATACCGGACCTGTATGTACTCTAGTAGCCATAGAGTAGCTGACAGTGTTGCCGTCAGTTGCCGCCACATATTCATAAGCGACATACGTTTTATAAATTCATCGTGTTAGAAATTTGTTGACATAAAGAGATAGAAATTTAAAGTGACGTCTTTTATTACTTCGAATGAAAAAAATCGATAATGCAATTTTCTAACCTAAAAAAAATCGTGATGATATGTCAAACAAAATTGAACTTGGCCTTAAAGACACATTATTTATTTTAATATTAAGTCCGCCCGAAACATTTAATTTATTATTTTCTGGTCCAAAAAGAATGACGTTTGATTTACTTGAATTTATGATTAAACAATGATCCGTAGCAGTTTTGATAAAAGCATCTAAGTCAGCATTTATAGTTTCACATGCTATTTCCACTCTATCAAAAGGAAAACTGTAGTAGAGTTGGGTATCATCTGCGTATAAGTGAAATTTGCAGTGTTGTAAAGATTTTACTAGATGAGTAGAGTAAATGGAAAATAGCAGTGGTCCAAGAATGGAGCCTTGTGGAACACCCGATTTAATTGAAATATAATCTGACAAATTATTATCAATAACTTCACATTGTTGTCTGTTTTGCAAGTAATTACTCAATAGCGATATCGCTCCTTCTGAGAAGCCTATGTATTTTAACATACTTAATATTAATTTGTGATTAATCGTATCGAATGCTCGACTGAAATCAAGAAGAATTAACAAGGTGTATAATTTTTTATCAGTTGCTTTAACAATGTCATCAACTATTTGTAAAAGAGCAGTTGTGCAACTAAAACCTTTCCTGAAACCCGATTGAAGAGGTGATAAAATTGAGTAATTTGAAATATATTCTTTTAGTTGCATCTCCATCACCTTTTCAAGCACTTTTGATAAAACCGGCAAGATGCTTCACCTCTGTTGCAAAGTTTAGTTTTGTGTTTAGGAGTTCTGGAGGTTTTAATTCCATTTGCATCCTTTTCCTTTTGAAAAGGACCATTTCTGTCTTTTTAGGATTGATAGACAGTGAATGGTCCTTGCCCCACTGTTCGATAATTTTTAGAGCTACTTGCATTCGTTCGCAGAGTATGTTCTCAAAATTCCCTGTTTGCAGAATGACCAGATCATCTGTATATGTTATTGTGTAGTGACTGTCATTATTTAAGCGGCTGATGAGGGTGTCGAGGACCATATTCCACAGCAGAGGTGAAAGCACCCCTCCGCAACAAAGCCTCTTATATTCACATCTTCTATACTTATATTTACTGCTCGCTTTGAGAGCATGTTATGTATCCACCCACTAATCATTTGTGGAACATTCCTGTTGGTTAGTGAGTGTATTATCTTTGGGAAGGTGGTTTTATCAAAAACACCTTCTATGTGTATGAAAACACCCAAGGCGGACTTCTTATTGTTCAGGGATCTTTCTATCCGGCCAGCAACTAGATGAAGGGCTGAATCAGTAGATCTGCCTGGGGTGTATGCATGTTGGTTTGGGTGTAGTGGTGTTGTTCTAATCACCGTATCTCTTATGTACCTTTCGCATAGCCTTTCCAATATCTTCATGGAAAACGATCTCAGACTAATTGGTCGGTATGTTTTTGGGACAGTGTAATCCATCCTTCCAGGTTTGGGTATAAATACCACTTTTACCTCTCTCTCCATTTTTTGGGGATATACCTCAAAGCCAACAAGGATCTGAATATGCCCACCAGGTGCGGTGTGAGTTCTTCCAAACCCCACTGAAGTAGGGCTGGATAGATACCGTCAGGTCCTGGCGATTTAAATGGAGAGAAGCTGGATATTGCCTATCTAATTTTTTCATCGTCTACAATGTATTTGGCAGTTTGCCAATCATAGACAGATGGATTGTATTTTTCCTCTGCCCAGTCCACCACGTGTGTGATGACCGAGTCAGGGAAGTGTGTTGACAGCAGAAGTTTGATGCTATCTTCGAGGTTGGCAGTTTTCGTGCCATCCTCTTTGATTACCGCACCAATGCTTCAGTGTAGATCTTTTGATAGAGCTTTTTGAAGCCTCGCTGCCTGCGGGAAATCTTTGATGTCTTCGCAGTAGGATCTCCATGGAACTGTACATATTTTTGCGTTAACCGTGTATTAATCTATCCAGTAAATGTTGAGAAAATCGGGCATTAATAGACCTCATTAATGGCTTACTTTCTATAAATAACCGTTTATCTATATTATACTTGCAATGGTGTGAACTGTCCTTAGCATTAAAGCGTGTAGAAAACTAATAATAACAGCTTTGTCAATTTATACGGCTCGGCCGACGTTACAACGTTTCCTGCTCGCTCTAATACTAACTCTACGTAGTCTTTATATGCACTTGTGCAAAGCATGTTGGAAAACGTTCGATAGGCGTTACTGTATGTTTGTAAAAATCTAAACTCCTAATTAATTAAGCAAAGAATAATTTCAACATTAGAAATAAATCTGGCACTGTTTAATGACGCAGCATCGTCTTAGAACGACTCAATTTGCATACTCAGAAGTGCCGCATCGAGTTGCTTGTTTATAGAAATAAATGAAAATCATTATGACTTCCTTTTATATTTCTATCAAAATTGCTTCCTCCTGCATATTTTAGAGTCATATAAATACGCATTTTTATTCATTACAGCGTCCGCTAATGCCAAACTTACCCGAAAATCCTTGTGGTAAATCCAACATAGAAAATATTTCATTCTTTAATTTGAGCATATTTTAAACTGCAAAACTAGTATGTAATAAAAATTTAATATTTAAATAATTTTTTGAATATTGAGCAACTTTCATTATTAATATTAAAAAGTACAGGACGATGTTAACAACCTGCCCCAGCTACATTTTGTTAGTAACAAAATGTTAGAAATTAAGAAAAAACCAAACAAATCCCAGTGACGGTCTGGTTACAACTTGTGTGGGTGACCGCTTAGACCCACCACTTAGACCGTAGAATTGATGGAAGAATGCATTTGCTTAATGAATGGGAAGGAATAAGGCATCCAAATGGCACAATTATCCATCTGATCTTCAGTGCCCTAAAGGAGGAAAAATAGGCTGGACCCCAAAAGTATGATTGAGGGGAGCTAGTGGCTAGATCCTAGATTGATTTAAATCTACCAGAAACCATTAGGAATGACTGAAAGAGTAAAATATCACCCTAAGAAATGTCACCTTACTTTGATGTTGCATATTTATATTGTCCCTTTATTATAAAAAAATTTTTTTTATGCAATAACCCAATATTCTATTTCAATAACTGAAGCATCATTTAAAATATAGTGAATTATAAAATCATAGGTTGCCAATTTTTTGTATAAACCTATTACGAAATTCTCAGATTTAAAAAGGTCATATAGATATTTGCCGTTATTCTTGGTACTCATCAGCTTCCTTCTGAGCATACATCTCCCACTCTGCGTCCGTGTGTCTCGCATGGATTAGTGTACACACTCCTTCTCTGTCACACATTAAAACTGGATTTTCCAAAATGAGGCAACTGCAAATGGGTGCCAAGTTTTTTTTTAGATAACCGAATACCGTAGAGATACATAATAACAATACCTAATATAAGCTATTTATTTGAAAGTAAGTAAAAAATAACTAAATTTTGTAATGAAAATCAGGACATTGATAGGCAATCTACTTGATGGTTTTTTGGTTTTATTATTACCTTTTATGTTAACTATGTTTAGTGATAATAACAGATAAGGTAAAACTTTCTAATGCCAGATCTTAGACTATTTATTAATATACAGCAGTATTTCCCAAAGTGGTCCAGGGGGACCCCCAGGGGTCCACGGAAGACTCGATGGGGGTCTACGTTGGGCGTAATAAAAAATGGGGGTCCACAATTGTAAGCGGGGGTGCATGAAAATTAATTTAGTTTCAATAGTGATGCAATATACTATTAAACAATTGATTACTCATTTTTCCATGTGATGAAAAATTCTTGTAAACAACTTCAACTGTTTATAATATAAACAGTCAACAGTTTAGTTACTAAAATGTTGACTTCTCTTATCAATATAGGCAGATAATATTTTAAGCAGCTCAGCGACTGTTACTTGTAAAAACTTGCATATACCATATTCAGTAGAACGCGTCGAGACTTGTCGTTGCCGCGCCGGCCGCCGTCCCGTCCGCAAGCTTGTTCGGACGTGCAAATTAATACGACTTGTGGTGTATGTGCATGGAATCTTGCATAAACGTGTTTGATTCTTCACCAATATAAATATGAATGTCAAGGATAATCGTTACTCATTTGTTTCTGGAATTTCATAAAGAAAAGTAAATCGATATTAGTGTTGGCCAGTGACTGAATTTGTTTCCAGACTTTCGAAAAGAACAGTAAAATGAATCGATATTAGTGATGGCCAGTGTCGGAAAAGTAAATACTTACCTGCCTATTTGTTATATGCATATAGTTTTAAGCCAAGAAAGATTGAACTTATCGTCCCTACTTTATTTTTATTACCTATCTAATTCATTTAATTATTGCGGAGTTTTGATATCAAAATATTGTTTAAAAGTTTCTATAGAATTTATAGAAATATATTAAAATATAATAAATTATATAATAATTTTATATCACATTAAAATAAGTTCAGCCGTTTTCATAAAACTCTATTATGCTTTTAATAATTAGAAACAGTTTGCAGCCGGAACTTTATTTCATAATATTTATAATAATTGATTAATCATATTATGTTATAATTAAATAAATAAATAAATCTTTAATTCCAAGAGACCTTGTACAGGTATGGGAAAAGTCAAAACATGGTGTACAATTTAATGAAGTAGAATAGAAAATACAAAGTACTAAAATTCTGAAATAGATACTAAAATTAAAAAAAATTTAAAACAAACTTATTTATAAACCAAAATATAATTACAATATTTATGAATGAGATGATTTATCTACGAATCAAGGAACTCAGAAACAGTATAAAATGCTTTCCTTGAAAATAAGGCGGTTATTTTACGTTTAAAGTATTTAGTACTATTTATTTCTTTAAGAGTCCGATCCAGTTTATTATACAACTTAATTCCCAAAAAATAAGGACTTCTTTCATATAACGTCAAATTGTGAGACGGAATTACTAAAGAATCGCTATTTCTGGTACCATAATCGTGAATATTTGCATTTGTCATAAACATATTTAAATTAGTTTTTACGTATATTAGCAGTTCAACCATATATATACAGGGCAGCGTTAATATTTTTAATTGTTTAAAAATATTTCTACAAGAAGCATATCTAGAAATGTCAGCGATATTTCTGAGACACCGTTTTTGAAGTCTAAAAAGTCTAATTAAATGGGGCGATGATCCCCAAAATATAATACCGTATTTAATTCGGGAGTATACCAAACCATAATAGTAAGAAATTAGAATTTTTTCATTGCATAATTGTTTAAGACCTATCAATGCATAATAAGAGGAACACACTTTTTTACAAGTTTCATCTATATGTTGCATCCATGTTAGCGAAGCGTCAATATGAATTCCCAAAAATTTTGTGTTCTGGCTCTGTTGTATGGATTTGCCATTTATTTTTAGTAAATGGCATTCATCAGTTATCGGTCGAGGTGTAAAATGAACAAATGTTGTTTTCTCCGTATTCATACATAACTTATTTAATGAAAACCATTTTTTAAATTTGTTAATCATATATTGTAGTTTAACTAGACAATTATCTAATGTATCATCAGTGCATAGGTAATTATTATCATCCGCATATATTGTAAGATCATCGCCAAAGTTATGAATTTCCGGAAGATCGTTAACATATATTAGGAAAAGCAAAGGGCCCAAAATGGACCCTTGTGGAACCCCTATTGATGTGTCTAAAATGTCTGATAATATACCATTAATATCAACAATTTGTCTTCTATTGTCCAGGTAAGACATCAACCAATCGCTTAATTTTCCACGCAGACCATAGTTGTATAATTTGTGTTCTAGGATTTTGTAGTTGACTAAATCGAAAGCTTTGCTTAAGTCCATGAACAGGCCTATGCACTTGTGTCCGTTATCTAACGCGTTATATACTCTATATATATATATATATATATATATATATATATATATATATATATATATATATATATATATATATATATATATATATATATATATATATATATATATATATATATATATATTGTACTAAAGCTGTTTGTGTACTTTTCGTTTTCCTAAAACCATGTTGGTTATTTACAAGTGTTTTGTTAGAATCTAAATATTGCATAATTCTAGAATAAATAATTTTTTCTAATGCTTTTGAGATTGAACTAAGAATTGCAACTGGGCGATGGTTCTGGACATTAGTGTTTTCTCCCTTTTTAAATATCGGTACTTAAAATAATATTAAACACTTCTGTGTTTGATACAGGATGAACGAATATAGTATCATAGATCTTCTTTTGTTTAAACTCATAGTCCTTTTGATCGACATTATTTTTAATCGTTAATTGATGTGTAATATTAACAAAAAAATCATTAAAAGTGTTCGCAATTATTTTTTGGTTTGTCACTACTTCATTATCTACGACTACTGAATGTATAGCATTAGAGTTATTTGTCTTATTATTTGTGTTTTTATTTATTAGGTTCCATACGCACTTACTTTTATTAGCTGAATTATTATATATTCTATCATTTTGCATTTTTTTCGCGGCTTTTACAACTTTTCTGTATATTTTTTATAATTCCTATAGTAATGAACATCTGCTTCGTTATTTGTTAAACACATTAAATGGAAAAAGTCTTTCAACCTTTGAGAAGACCGCAAAATTCCTGATGTCAGCCATGGTTTTATTTTGTATTGATTTGGTTTTATGTTTTTAAATGGGAATGATATATCTATATAATATTTGAAGGTATTAACAAAGGACTCAAAACCACGATTAACGTCGACACACTCGTATATATCCTTCCATGATTCATTATTTAAATGATTATAAAATACCTGATAATTTGTATCATTGAATACTCTACAATTAATGTTATTACTTTCTATAATAGTTGGAAAAATAATTTCATATCTCAACATTTGACAAGAGTGATCCGATAAGCCATTAAAACTAATATCAGCAAATATATTCCCAATAAAATTACTACATATATAATCAACTGCTGTTTTTAATGTATGCGTGATCCTCGTTGCACTATTTATATGGTTGAACATACCAAAAGACTCAAAAACATCTGATAATTGTTTACTTTCTAAGGAATTTACTAGGTAGTTGATATTTAGATCGCCACATAATAAAAACTTGTGACATTTTTTGCTATTATCATGGGCGGCGCAAATTTCTGCAAAAAATAAATCTAAATTAGAAATTATTTTATTAAAATTTAAAGGATTACTGTAAATGCAATAAATATCTATTATCTCCTTGTCTAACGACAATTTAATTCCACAAACTTCAAATTAGTCCTCAACAGAAAATTGTTTTATTTTAGTTATTTCTTTAATATTTTTTGACAATTCATTCTTGCAAAAAATCGCAACTCCCCCACATTTTTTAACATTTCTTAAATATACAGAGACAAGCTTCAATGTTGATTATTCCATCCTGTCCTTCCTTTAGCCAATGTTCAGACATACAAAAAATATCTACATTATGTTTAAACATCTCAATTTCCAGAACATCGATTTTGTTTGATATACTTCGCACATTTTGATGATAAACAGTTAATGTCTTAGTTTTTCTTATATTTGTATTCTGTAATTGTTACTGATTTTTTATTTTTTGTTTTTCCATATTTACCTTATGGTGATAAACGTTACAGCTTTTGACATCGAAAACAGACTGATCAACATTGAAATTACAGCCTAATTTATCATTAGCTTCCACACAGTTAATACATTTAAAAGAAACGGATGTACAATTTTCCATACCATGATCATTTGCACCGCACTTAAGACATAATTTGGCTTTACACTCAATAGCTTTATGACCATAACTGCCACAATTGAAACACCTATATACCCGCACATAGTCAAATACCCTAATTTATAATTATAATAGCCATATCCTGTTAAGTTCGAATCGTCTTAAGATTACTAAAACAAAGTTTTTTTTATTTATTTACTTACACATTTACAGGTAGGTAATTGATACAGAACATGGCCGAATCTAAGAAGTGTCGTCAGTACAGTGTTGAATATTTAAAATTTGGTTGTCTTCCATTAAAGGCAGACAAACGATTGCCCACATGCTTTTTATGCAACAAAGTTTTGAGAAATGACTCTATGAAACCATCAAAGCTGGAAGATCATCTAAGAAGGTGTCATCCTGATAAAATAGGTAAAGATTTAAAATATTTCCAAACATTAAAGGAAAAATATGAAAACCGCACACCATAGGAGAACAGTTAATTTTACCTGCTGTTGAAGAGGTTTTAAAAACTATTCTGCACAAATCTTCATTTCACATACTCAAAAGAATTCCTTTGAGTAACAACACTGTACAAAGACGAATTGATGAAATGAGCTCTGATGTTGAAAGTTTCTTGTGTGATTATCTACGAACAACTCATTTTTCTATTCAACTGGACGAGTCAACTTTACCTGACAATGAAGCATTATTATTGGCATATGTTCGATTTGTTATGGGCGAAGAAATTCATGAAGAGCTACTATTCGCGAAAACTTTGAAGACGGACACTAAAGGTGAATCAATATTTAATGTTTTAAATGATTTTTTAAAGAAAAATCGATTCCATTCACAAACGTTATTTCGGTGGCAACAGATGGAGCTCCTGCCATGGTCGGGCGATATCGTTTGTTTATAAGCCATCTTAAAAGAATTATGCCAGAGGTAATTGCGATTCACTGTATTATCCACCGACAACATCTAGTAGCGGAAAATTTGAGTGATAGATTGCACAATTGTGCGATGAAAATTATGAAGACTTCCAACGATTGCTGTTACATGGGTGATTCTCGCCTAACTGTGATTTTTACAACTTACATTTTTCTAAAATTAAAAATGTTTCAAAACGTATGTTTTACGCGTTTTTGTTTTCTATTTATGCATAGAAATAAGCCTGTAAAGTGGTTCTACTACAGCTACGACATAACGAAAACTGTGACAAAATTTAAAAATTTTAATGCCACGGTACTGACATTATTTCCACGGTACTGACATATAAATGATTATTTTTTTTACCAATCCAAAGATTGGTATAAAATTGCAATAAAATTCAATTCAGTATGCATTAGATTGTAGGGGAGATTTACGGTTATTCCTTACAAAACTCAAGCCAAATATTAATAATTTTCTGTCAATCTATTAAGTACATCCCTCTCATTAAAACTATATTTTTTTTTGTAATTACTATTGTAGAAATTACATTACATTATAAGTGTATAATTTTAATTATATTACGACGGTTATAACAATAATAATTAATAGTGTAATAATTTATATATTTAAATTTAAATAAATACCTACAACACAAGAAAATATACTATATTTCTTTTTACCACTCCGAATGGGACGTTCTCTAAATAAAATTTGTGATAATTGATTGGTTCTTGTGTTGTGAGTCACTGTAAAATTCAAAAAAGTAAAGTTGGATGGAGTCACTTTTTTTTTGGATGTCAAAATTTTTTCGAGATTTAGAAATTGGTAGTGATGTAGCTCCAGCAAAATTTTGAAAGTGGTCTATGAAACAAAAGAGTTTGGGAACCTCTGATATACAGGGTGGGCCACCGGTAATGCCTGGGTCCGTAGAACCAAAATTTTCACGGCAAGATTTATATAATATATAGTAAATAACGTTTACATTCAATGGTTCTACCAAAGTTTTATTATTTTAAAATAAATTATCCCAAATAAATTATCCATATTGACTCACACTGTATTCAACAATTTTAAGTACCTCGTACCATACGACAGTATCGGTAAAAAGCCAGCGGTGTTTTTTTGTTTAGCTCGCGAAATTAAATTCTCCTGGGTCTAACGCAAATTTCTAGATAAATCGATGGGATTTTGATTTCAAAGCTCTGGTTAATCACAGTGATATATATTTTGAGGAAATTTTCCAATAATCGCGGTAGGCGGATTTAATTTCTCAAATATTAATTTAGTACAAGTGTTTCTGGTTGAAATTATTTATTTTGTGCATTTGTACTATTTACGTCGAGTGACGGATTTCTTTGATAGCTGTTTTGAACACTTTGATGAAAACGTCTCTACAATAAGGAATTATTTTTGGAATAACTGTGTAGGAGGTTAGTAATCAATTATTACAAAGTAAAATTTGCGTTACCCATTAATTTAAAATTATTTAAATTTACTAATAAATAGAAAGTTTTCTTTAATGCTAAATAAATGTTTTCCTACTTTCTTTAGACGTTTATTTGGATACCGGTTCTGATTTCAAGAACGATAAATTATTGTTTCCAACTGCTGGTAGAACAATTATTGAACTGTAAAACATAATTTTGTGATTGAAACAAAATACCAAGAGGCTTTTTATTGTGGATTTGGCTAAGAGGGAATTCGAACCTTTTAAAATAAGTACCCCGCTGTGGGAATTATTTTATTATTATTTATTTTCTATAAATAGTATTTAAGTTTAGTTATTCTACATTATTAACTGTGTAACTGGTTTTGGGATAGAGTTATTTTTGGGGTTTAAGTTTGTCTTGATTCCCAAAATCAGCTACTCTTGCAAGAGTTTAGGGCAATCTTAATATATTTATAAATCTTGAAGAAAAGTTAATATATATTTTTTTGGCTTTATTGAAATTCTACCTCTTATTATTTATTTTTACCCTTACACAAGAAGGCTCACTAAAGAGAGTAAGTTTAGTAATTTAGTATTGTCTTTAAATTTTCCATCGCCGCTCAAATTACTTGGCGCCGGGTTAAATAATCATTTTCTTTAAATTTGTATATGAACCACCCCATATACTGAGCTGAGCTAGGCACTTATAACTGTTATTATTTTATGCAGCAAAAGAAACGAAACAAATAAAAGGCAAATAATTTTAATAATACTGGGTTCTTTAAGAAAGTGAAAAATATCAAAGTTAGGTTTTTTAAATGGGACATCCTTTTTTATTTTAGATTTCAACTCCCCTTGCTTTTCCTATTATAACAATACCAAATAGTATAAGAGTACAAAGGGTATTTCCTACGCTATAACCAGTTTTATATGAAAATTGTATTGCAAAAGAAACGATTGAATACAAATTTTTTTGCGGGAAAAGGTTTTTGATATTCGACAAAATTTTATGCCGATGCACTTCTTTTTTCAATTTAAACAAATTTGTACAGGGTGTGTCAAAACTCAAATAGTATCTTAATTAAAGTTTCATTTAAGTCAAGCATTCCCTATACCAAAATTTAATAATTTTGGGAGATTTTTAAATTTAAATGACAAAAAGATAATTCACAAAATACTTTATTTTTAACTGGCCACTGGTTAATTAGTATTCAGAATTTAACCTAGAATTTTAACTTTCAGTTAAAAATAAATACCAATATCAACCAATCATAAACTCTCTCCATTATAATATCTAGTTTATTCTAAGTTTATTATATTTTTAAGTTTTCTTTAAAAGCCCAGTACCGACAGTTATTACTAAAGTCATTATTGTTGCGACATTTATTTGTAAAAAAGTCTAGTCGTGAATAAGAAGTATTTCGAATGTTACGTAAGACATGCTTAGAAATGTGAGTTCGACCTTTGAAAACCACCTTTAGACCTCCATATATATTATTAGAGGCTATTCAGAGAAAATTTTAAAAATAAATCAAATCTGTTAAAATAACACTTAAAACACTTAAAATAAAGTAGCTAATATGTGAAGTTTTAGGTTGCTATTTTTATTTCTTTTATACTCAATGAAAAAGTCGCATTACGTATTTTCAAAAACTTATTCATTCAATAATATATTATTGCTGGGTCAATTTCAATTACCAATTAACAAACACCGTGACTAGCAGTACATCGGATGTACACGAAATATTTGTACATTGGATGTATCCCCCATTATTTGTACATCATAATTCTAACCTAACTTTATTTTAGATGATTAAAAGACTTAAGTATTTTTCTGTAGTATTTTATAAACCTTAGAAGCAAGTTTCACATACATGAACAAATATTTATAATACCTACCGTGACGGCAAGAAGACGAAGCAACGACTTCTTGTAGGATAGCGGCTTCGTCGCCACAAGAAAATTTCAATCCATACCTGGCTACGACGACCGGCATAAACACCAACGGCCTGGACACAGCTCACCTACTATGTCAGAAGGAGACCGATGTACAAATAAAACGTGTACAGCCGATGTACTGCAAGTTACTGTCATTAATAAACAGTCTATTTCCTATTTACCAGTAACCATTAAAATTAAAGTATTTTTTAAATGATCTTTTTTCTCATTTAAATTTCAAAATCTAACAAAATTATTAACTTTAGGTATGCTTAACTTAAATGAAACTTTAATTAAGGTCCTTTTAAATGATGATATAAAATACAGGGTCACCCTGTACAGATTTGTTATATATTCAAAAAAGTAGGCGTTTCCAAGTGTTTTTTTTTTTGCATTCAAATCAATACGATTTTCATTTAAAACTGGTTATAGCATGTGAAATACTTTGTATAATCTCATACTTTTTACTTTCCTATCTGTATACAGATATAAGGAAAGTATAGGAATCATGATTTTTTTCGACCTCGAGTTTTCGACGGATTTTTACGTTTTGAGGTCCCCTGAATCCGTTTTGACTATTTTCGCCATGATGTCTGTGTGTGTGTGTGTGTGTCTGTGTGTGTGTGTGTCTGTGTGTGTGTGTGTGTGTGTGTGTGTCTGTATAACGCATAACTCATGAACCGATACACAGAAAAACACCAAATTTTAAACTTAAGCTTTGTTTCAGCGTCTAATGAGCTGATTAGATTTTGGGCAGAGTCGGAACATCTGGGGGGGTACTTTATAGGTGGTCATTTTTATATTTTATGGAATATATCTGTTATTTACGTTTGGGGAAGAAAATTTTTTAAATAAAAGTTACTTCTTATTTTATTATCTATAATTTTTGTTTTATGCAAAATTTTCCTAAAATGGTCCGTATTCGAGAAATTTGACAAAATGTAAAAAAAATAATTTTTTATAAAAATTGTTCAAATAAAAGTTGTTTGTAATATAATTTTCTATAATTTTTGTCCTATACATAATTTCTCTAAAATGGACCGTATTCGAGATATTTGAGAAAATGTGTAAATTTCGAAATTTGAAGAAAACTCAAAAACGGATAAAGGAAAAAACATTAAATTTTAAACTTAAGGTTTATTTCGGCCTGACGTGAAATGATTAGATTTTGGACAAAGTCGGAACATCTGGGGGGTACTTTATGGGAGGCCGTTTTTATATTTTATGGAATATATCTGTTATTTATGTTTGGAGAAGAAAATTGTTCAAATAAAAGTTACTTCTAATATTATTATCTATAATTTTTGTTCTATGTCAAAATTTCCTGAAATGGTCCGTATTCGAGAAATTTGACAAAATGTGCAAAATTCTGATTTTTATGAAAATTGTTGAACTAAAAGTTGTTTGCGATATCGATTTCTATAATTTTTGTTTATACATGATTTTTCTAAAATGGACCGTAATGGAAAAGTGCTAAATTTAAATTTTTCTGTATTTTCGTTTTCAATGAATATCTATAGAAAAATGTTTCGAGGTAGATGTATGTGGAAAATGTATATATTTAGTTTATCCTCTAAACATTTATAGAGATGCTGCAATAGGTTGTACAAAATAACCGGAAAATGCCTATAATAACTAGATAGGAAAGTCATGTGTTGGACACATCAGATTTTTAATATTGTTACAGTGGGAAAAGGAAACGGAATTTAAATTTTAAAAAAGCTAATTTTGATATGTTTAAATTTCTTGGAGAACTCTGTATAATTGAATTTATTTTTAAATTGGTGCGTTTTTTAATATACATCTTGCTGTAAAAACAGATTTTAAAAAATAAAATAGTGTTGGGTTTACAGACAGGCGTTACCTGCAGATAATGAAGCAAATATTTTTGGAGTTTATTTTGAAAAAAGCTCATCTGAACAGACTGCCTAGATTGCCTAGATTCATTTCCTACTTTTTTATCTTTTTATTTTATGAAAACCACAAAAAAGTTTATTATTAAAATTTTATGCCGTTTTATATTTTCTGGATGGAAACTTATAGAAAACCTACTTTAAGTAACAAAGCAATTATTGTTATCCGTTACGATATACATTCTCGTATAATTATGTAAGAGTTCGGAATATACTTAGTAATGTCGTGTGAGCTATTTGAGACCAGTCTGATTGTAAATTTAAATTTCACCAAGTCGTATAACTTTATTGTAGCTTCCTGATGATGGGTATAACCTTGGAATAAAAACTTAAAAGAGTACACTCTGTATTATTGCTGTATAACCCAACATTCCCTATATTTATACTGTGACATTTAAGTACAATTAGTATGACTTTTGCCACTAGTCAACATTAGGTCCAATTGAACCTCTCCTGAACTGGAGTGGTACAATTGGGCCTTAAACAATTTGAAATTAAGTTGAAATTGACAAGATCAACTTGAAAAGTGACAGTATAAGCTAATATATAAAATATCAAACAAAGTTCTGTTGACCACCTTGTAAATTATACCGTTTTGTCCAGGGTGTTCAGATTTGTAGGACATTGATGATAAAAAGTGACAAATGAGTTTTTCTCGGTTTTTTAAAAGGTAACGAAACCCATAAATCTGTTTTGTATCACATCTGGTTATTATGAATAATATATCGAGACCCCTATATTTTAAATCTACCTGACGGCCATACTGAACTGAATATATCAATATTATTATGTATGGAGGACATCAATTTTTCTTTTTCAAATTGTAAAATCAATATAATATAATTTGTTCGCTGGATACTTCTCATGACAAAATAATAAGAAGATATCACCAAAAGTGATAAACGAAAAATAGAGCACTAGTTTAACAAGCAATGCCCACAAAATGTTTAATTCAAATTAAAATTTTCACGGTCACAAACTTGTACGAGGTGGAATTAAATATAAACCAGAATTCTTTTTTTCATATTATCATAAATATACGAAAATAAAGTTATTTTGCTCTATTATCTAACAACTAGAAATATGTTTTTTACACGGGCTATCTTGAATTGAAAGTTTTTATTCTCGCATGAAATTTTAGACAACATCTTCGTCAAATCTCTGCGCTGGATGCGGTTTATGACTTCCTACTGTATGTCAGCACATTCATAGCGCTGAAACACGGTAGGAAATCTGAATATCATGCCCGCTCTATGTCACTTTAATCCATACGTGAATTGTGTGCTGCAATCCAGGAGGAATTCATGAGCGTACAAAGGCGTAAAAGCAGATGAAATCCTACCTGCTGATAAAATTGTAATTATTTTTGAATGACAGAGTTGAATAGTTTTGTTATTATTTTGTAGTCTGGTTTAAAAGTAAAAAATGGAGTTAATTCTTGCTACTGCTATTCTATATATTGAGTTGTTTTTACATGCCACGCTCCTAGTCTCCCCAGGACTGTAAGGGGTGGCAAAGATTACTATTTTCCCAAGCTAACTCTATTAAATTTATTATTCGGAGAGTGGGGTGGTTAATGAAAGTATTTTGTCCTGGGATCTGATTTAATATTTTTATCTTTTAGTTGATGCACAAAATTTACCATGGAGTTATTATCCCCTACAAATGTTTATTATGTTCTCTATACTGTTAATAATATAAAGGTGATTTACGTTTCCCCTTGTAGTACTATAAGGTGCACAGAAAAAGGTGGGTTTTAATTATTATCTTAAATCTTATCAACTATATATATTGTACTTTACTCTAGTGTACAGATGGTAATGAGAGCTGCTACGTTTAGGTACATTAAAATAAGAAAGGTAGTCCTTACTTGAGGGCTGAGGGATTTGAAGTCTTACTATCGACTGATAACTCAGGACTCGGTAATGGTTGGTGATGTCTCCAGAAGGTGCCAATGAATTATATGGGTGCTGCAGATAAATCGGTGGTAGCTACCGAACCTTCAATATCTATCGGTCATATCTCTCGATTCAAATAATCTTGTTCAAATGAATATTCAATGAATAAATGAACGCATAAAACGTAAATAAGTACGTAAATAAGTACTTAAAGGCCTAAAAGGAAACAACATTATTAATACTTGATTTTTAGGAAAGCATGGACAGGTTGAACTTACCACAGATGTGTGGGGCCTTTCTTTTAGAGGCAATAAAATCCACAATATGTGATTCAACTTAAATGAAACATTACTTGTAAGAATTAAGATGAGGGTTGAAAATACTGGCTAAATAAATCCGAAAATTCGAAAACTTAAACCCAGGTGGTTCAGCAAGAAGCCATTTTATTCAAAAGGTCAGATATGAGAGTATAAAAAAAGATTTATAAAAAGTGGTCAGTGGTCAGTTCATGTCCAGATAAGATATTTAAATTATCCTGATTGTTGTACCTTAATGTAATTATTTTAATTAATTAGAAGTATTTGAAAAAGAAGAAAATTGACAACAAAATGACTTTGACATGATGGAAATAAACAAGTCATATATAAAATCATAATAAAGATTTTAAAGAAAATCTACCCTAAACTACCTAACTAAATAACTAAATTTCTCTAAATTATTTAAATAGGGTAAACATTTATAATTTAGTATTTTGTTGGAATAACATTCTACTCATCGTGAGGTATCTAATGTCGATTTATATTTTGTATTGTTTTTAGAAGTAAAACTACACTTAGTAAAATATATGCAGACGATGAAGGCGAGAAAAAAGGGTGTGATTAAATCTATTGGTAAGTTTTATGGTCCTAAATATCTTATTGATATTGTTATTTATATTTATTATTTTTAGGGTTTCGAAACACAGATGACTGAAAACTATTATTAATATTGTGATTTATCTTATTACGAATAAATTCATTTTTTCGAAGACATCTTTATCTTTTTAGGGTAAAATGTGCACGTAACATACAATAGGTCTGATTATTAGAAATTATTTTAAATACATTAACTTTATTTTTTTAATGTATTGGTTTTCTCTTGATCAAATGAAAAACTAACAGAATATAATGTCTTTATTATAACAATATATTTTGTCAAATATAAACGATCTTTACATGTATTAAGAAAATAAATTTATTTTTTAGCATTTGGCACATTACTGTTAATATTGCTTAGTAGTGAGTGGTTTCTTTTTTTAAAAATTCTTCCTGACTGAACCCGATTTTTTGTTTTTGCTCCTGCAGATGTATGTTTTCTTCGACTGATTGCTGTTGGTTGTACTTTTATTTTCCTACTTCTTCTAAACGTTATTTTATTAAGTATTAAATCGACAGCTTGATTTCACGTAACGATTTTTTTTAAGTGATTGGTAAGTGAATTCATTGCTTTTAAACCACCAGAACTTGGATTTTGCTTAAACGTTTCCACTAATCGTGTTGCCATGCGGTATGAATTCCACCTATAGGAAGAGCAGAAGCCTACTTAAAATCATACCAGGTGACAACACGCGTAGTAATTATAGGGTTCACACGCGCGTATTGGTTTATAAATCCCTACGTGATTTCTGCGCTAGCACGAGGTAGTATTTTTAAAGAATTTTGGAAAAAATATGCATTTAATTCCTCCTGCATTTTAACACCTTAGCGAGCTGACATACAGTATGAATTCATAATACGCGTCCTGGATGTACTTCCTTTATTTGTTCAAACAAATAATATCTAGTTCGATAAGGCTATACTAAAATCGGAAAGATGTTTCGCTGTGGTCCAGAATAAAAAACACTTTTGTCGAGTGTGGGCTAGCTGTATGGGCTAGGCGTTCTACGATAGCTGAATTTTGTTATGATGAGAACCCCTCAGCGGGTGTAACATCAGATAATTTTTGGTTTTGCAAATTTTTGCATCTCAACTTTTCATCCTGAAACTAGGCTGCTACTTGTCATACTCATACCATCTTAGCTGCTAAATTACCTAGGTGGTTATATTTGAATGTCTTCCGACTAACCACAAATTCAATTCGATCGTTAAGATCTCACCCAAGAATAGCGGATCCCCTTTGCTCTTTCTTGGTGACCTGCATCTTAAAGAGTTCGAGCTTGCGACCCTTGCAAGTATTTTTTTAAAGCTAATTTCTTTTGCCAGATTTGGTGATTTGATAGCCCATTACTACCATTTTAATTTCTACTGTTGCAGTAAAACTAAGGGCAAACTTTATTTCTATCAAATTAATAAAAGCATTGTAGTTTATTGTCACTATAAAATACTGTTTGATTTAGGATTGACTGTTAATTTTAACTTTACTTGTACAACAAATATTTACAAATTTACAATACATACCTACACTTGGCTTCAAAAGGATATTTCATAGCGTTGTTAGAATAAACCTTTCACTTTATTAATTAATTTTATTTGCGAAACAAAAGTAGTATTTAGTAAAATTAAATGAATTATTATTTTTTTAATGAGCAGATCATCAATGACAGGTTATTAGCGTTTGTAGAATATTACAAATTTGTATTTTTAAACATAGCCCAAGCAGTTCATATTCCTGCATTAAATCTGTTAATATTGTGATAATAAATTATTGAACAATACGAAACTAATGCTAACTAACCTAAACTTATATAATCCAAATTTAATTGGAATAACCCAATCTCAATTAAATTTGGATTATGATAATTTAAAATCAACCATAACTAACTTTAAACAAGTTGTATAATTGTGGCTATTAAATGTTTGTATAAGTTAGTTCGTTTTAAGAACTGTTACTCTTTTCTAACGTGCACTTTAATTCACTTGAACTTCATTATCGCGTAGTTCTATATAAAACAGTGGATGCATGATGATATGTTCAACGGTCATCTCGGAGTATCGCACGCATAACAGTTTTTTTTTTTTGGTTTATAGCAGGGTCTCCAAAATTTCCAGCCTTAGGGTCATACCGTTTTAATTTTTCTGCAATTATCTATGACTAGTCGCCTAGTACGCGCCCTTACTAAATTCGCTAGTTGAATTACTATTGTGTATTGTTACAACCGTGACACTTGACGAAATCTGGTGGTAATAGGTAGTGGTAGTACCCTCTATCGCTAACAGATGGCGCTAGTAGTACTTTCGAAATCGCAGTAACAATTAAATATTCGTGAATAATCTCAGTGGTTCGAGAACATTCTGGTGTAGTCCACTCACTTCGAGATGGCAGTAATTATAGTATAAAAAGGCTAGCGGTGCGACCGCGAGTCTAAGGAGACCGAATTGCGAAACTGTCTGTTGTAAAATAAAGTAGTGCGTAACCATGTTCAAAAAACATCTTCGAACCAACCAACGCCCTTACGTAACAGTATTTTGATTTGACTTGTTGATTTTGTTTGTGATTTACTAGTATGGAAAAAAAGCGAAAAATAGATAGCGAATGCAAAACATTTAAAGATCAATGAAACTTTCACTATTTTGTGATTGAGTCCAGTAGGTAATAAGACGCTATGTTTGATTTGCTATGAAACTATAGCCGTTCTGAAAGAATATAACATTTAACCTCATTATGAAACGTAACATTTTCAAAATTACTTAAAATATACAAGAAGTATGCGAACAAAAAAATTTCAAGCTTTGAAGCGCGGATTGAAATCACAGCAAGCTTTTTTACGAAAGTCAATATTGAACAAGAGGCTGCAACTCGTGCCAGCTTTCGTGTGGCTCTTGAAATCGCAAAACGTGGAAAACCATTCACCGATGGAGAAATGATCAAAGAATGCGTAAGTGCAGTAGCCGAAGAAATGTGCTCGGAAAATGTAAATTTATTTAAAACTAGCAGAAAATACACCGTGTCCCACGTAAGGCGGGCATTACAACTTTATGGAGAATAAATTAATTTGTATTTTCGCCATTTTCTGAGTATACATAATCGAATATGCTCTTTTCAATTAAAATAAAATGAACTCTGTGCAACTTCCGGTTATACCGGAAGTGACCACTAACTTCGTTATTTTAAAGGGAATACCCCATATTTTTTTTAATTTTAGATTCAGCATGAAATTCTGTAAACAACGATACCCCATTTGCCTATTCTAGTTATAGCGGATTTGGCGTTATTCAATTTTTTTCTACATTTTTAGTCGCCGGTAGACATTTTCTTAAAGTCGTCTATCTCAGGTACTATATCTATCAGATACTTAAAATTTTAACCAGAGGTAGTAGATGGGATGTACTTCTTGAGAATATTTAGTTATTCATTATTTGTTGTACGGGGTGTTTGCAAATTATTTTTAAAAATGAAATTTTTTAAACATAAAAAACTTTTTTATTTTAAAGGGAACACCCTATATATTTTTTAAATTTAGGATTCAGCATTAAATTCTGTAAACAATGATACCATATTTGCCTATTCTAATTATAGCGGATTTGGCGTTATTCATTTTTTTTTAATTTTTATTCGTCGCGCCGGTAGGCATTTTCTTAAAGTCGACTGTCTCAGGTACTATTTCTGTTGGATACTTGAAATTTTAGCCAGAAGTAGTAGATGGGATGTACTTTTAAAAACATTTACAGTTTTCTGCAACAAAATATGTCATTTAAAAAGTTTAAATTTTTTTAATGATAAGGTACAAACTAACTAAAAACAATTTTTATTAAAAGCACATGGTTTAAAAAAATCATTTTATCAAATGTTCAAAATGCCCCCCGTTAGCTTCTAAACATTTTAACAATCTTTTTTCAACATGATTAGTTGTTGCTTTACGAATCATTTCACCATCTAACTCGTTAAAGGCATTCCGAACTCTTTGCTCTAATTCTTCTTTAGTATTAATTTGGGTAGAGTACACTAAATTTTTAATATGACCCCATAAAAAAATCAACAGGAGTTAGATCTGGCGATCTTGCAGGCCAAAGCCAAGGACCATTTGGACCTATCCATCGGTCTTCAAAGAGTGCTGTAATTTCTTGATTTACATAGTATGTTGAATGTGCTGGGGCACCATCCAACTGGTACCAAAAATTATTATTTGGTACCTGGTTTAAAATGTCGGCAACTACTTCTCTAAGAATTCTAATGTATCTTTCTGAGGTCAGTCTTATATTATAAATGTAATAAAAAGCTCTTCCAAAACCGATCACTGCAAACACATTAAAACTAAATTCGTACTGAAATTGTGCTTCACGATAAAAATGTGGATTTTCGTTTGCCCAGAAATGACATTGCTTGCGATTGATGATCCCTTTACGTGTAAATTTCGACTCGTCAGACCACAAAATTTTGTTTAAAATCTCGGGATCTTCTTGAATTCGTACCAATAACCATTCGCATAATTCAGTTCGTCTTATTTGATCACCATCTCGCAACTCATGAACTTTTCTTTGTGCATAGGGATGCCATTTATATAGTGCTAAAATTCGTTGTATTGACCCTCGACTAATATTTAAATTATCTTGAGCCATTCTAATGGAGGCGTGAGGATACGCAGTAAAATACCCTAATACGTTAATTAGATTAACTTCTTCATCTCGGACATAATGTTGACGGTTTCTTCCCGGGTTTTGTTTAAAATTATTCAAAAAGTTAGCTTCGATTCTATCAAATTTCTGTCTGTTCATTGGTAGTAAATGAGGGTATCGTTCATTAAACATGCGGCAGGTTCTACTTTTGATTCGATTACATTCTCCATGAATATAAAATAAATTAAGAATATCTTGGTTGGTATATTCTTCAATATTTTCCATATTTTCCATATTTTGAACGCAAAAAATACACAACTTAAATACATAGAAATATGACAATTCAGTTTGTTGACAGATTGTTGTTTAGCATATTTCCACGGCATACTAAGATAAAAAATTAAAATGTAAAACTATACTATATTATGTAGGTGCATGCGTAAAACTTAAATTTAAATTTTCTTAAAATTGGCGAGAGATAATTATAGGGAATTAATAGTGCAAATGAAGATCAATGAAGAATAATTTTCTGAACAAAATGAAATAAAAATATACAGGATTTTCCATTTAAAATAAAAAAAAATTTCATGTTTAAAATATTTATTTTTTAAAATAATTTCCAAACAAACGATGTACAAGTAAATTTAAAAAAGCAAATGTCTGCCGGCATATAAAAGTTTATAAAAAACTGAATAACGCCAAATACACTATAATTAGAATAGGCGAATGAGGTATCATTGTTTACAGAATTTCATGCTAAATCTAAAATTTAAAAAATATATAGGGTGTTCAATTTAAAATAAAAAAGTTTTTTATGTTTAAAAAATTTCATTTTTAAAAATAATTTGCAAACACCCCGTACAACAAATAATGAATAACTAAATATTCTCAAGAAGTACATCCCATCTACTACCTCTGGTTAAAATTTTAAGTATCTGATTGATATAGTACCTGAGATAGACGACTTTAAGAAAATGTCTACCGGCGACTAAAAATGTAGAAAAAAATTGAATAACGCCAAATCCGCTATAACTAGAATAGGAAAATGGGGTATCGTTGTTTACAGAATTTCATGCTGAATCTAAAATTAAAAAAAAATATGGGGTATTCCCTTTAAAATAACGAAGTTAGTGGTCACTTCCGGTATAACCGGAAGTTGCACACAGTTTATTTTATTTTAATTCAAAAGAGCATATTCGATTATGTATACTCAGAAAATGGCGAAAATACAAATTAATTTATTCTCCATAAAGTTGTAATGCCCGCCTTACGTGGGACACGGTGTATATCATCTCATCTGTCTGACAAAATGGACATTTTGAATGGTTTTCTCTGGTCTTGAATGAATCAACGGATGCGTCAGATACTGCTCAGGTGTTGATTTTTGTTCGAGAAGTAGATAAAAGCTATGAAGTATATGAAGAACTTCTTAATATGGAAATATTGATAGTATTCATGGCACGCCTACTGGGGAAGATATTTTTAAGGGAGTATTAATAAAAACTTGAAATCTATTACAACTGATGGAAGCATAAACATGTGTAGTGAAAATAAAAGAGTGAGTTGCCTTGTGTCAAAGGCTGTAAAAAATTATGGTGGTTCAAACCAATAGTCTTACATTGTATTTATACTTCGTTTGTTGGATATTAAAATAGAACAGAAATCTTGATTCACAAATTATAAATGTTGATTTACATTTTCATTTTTTCTTTATTTTAATGTTGATATCTGTTAGAGAAGCCCTTGAAAAATCCTCTCTATTGATGCCGAAGTAGCAGATATGTCTAAGAAATTTCTAGCCATTTTAGATATTGGAAATACAGTCTCGTGCCTCTTCCATCAATTCAATACATTTTCTGAACTATTAGCCCTGCCTTCAGATAACTATTTTGTAATTTCACATTTCCAGGAATTTTCATCGACTAGGTCTGGGATTTTACTACAAGCTGTTTGAAAGAAAGTTATTACATCTATATCAAAATTTTCGGAATCTTTACATTGGCTTTGGAAGGCTGATTTTGTTTTGTTGAATAGTCACATCATTGGCTTCAGAATCATATTCATTTTCATCAGGGATAAATTCTGAACCGCCGGATTGAAATGGTTCAGGCTCGGACATTTCCAAATCATTCATTAGTATTTTTTTCAAAAGAGATAGGTGGTCAGCATAAGCCTCTGGCTGTGTTTTGTGCCTCCGGCGCTTGGCAAAATATAAATCTAAAACAAATCATCTTTCGACGACGCATCGTCAGCCGGGATACTGTATCCCTACTATAGTCTGTTCGCTATACTTACGCGGGTTACGGATTAAAAATTTTATGAGTATTTCCAGGTAAGTACCCGAAAGTTTGACCTGTTCTTTGGGGGAAATATCAACTGGTTAAATGAAATGAAAAATAATGTACAATCTTTTGTATAATTGAGAGCAGAATTAAACTTCTTCATTAATGGAGTCTAATGTGGCTATTATAAACCTAATAATAATTTTATATTACATTTCACACAGAAAATATGGTCTATGCATAATAGGAGGGTTATTTAGCTGAAATAAAATATTTTATAACATAAAAATTTGTTCCATGTAGAGAATTTCAAATGAAAAATAAAAAAAATTGAACTTGCCAACAATAATGAAAATCGGTCATTAACATCCAAAATATCATAATCGTCATCATCATGACTGTCATCACCATTAATTGTTATTATGATTGGATTTATTTAGTTTATTTTATTTTCACGAGTCCACCAATCTTCTATTAGTTTCTCGCACTTGGATATACAGTTCCGCCACACTTCTGGAGTTGCAATTAAAAGTGCCTTTCGCCAAGTTTCCCGAACTGCGTCGTCACTATAACCATTGGCCCAATATGGTTGTCATAATATTGTTTTGCTATTCCCCATATATATTCGATGGGATTAAACTGGCAATGATACGGTGGCAGACGTAAAACTTGATGACCGTAACTTTCAATAATCTGATTTTAATATAAATTGAGGAAATTGTATATGTTCCTTTGTCAACCATTCTTTAATTTTATCAACAGTCCAAGAATTCGTTGGACTTTTGTTTAATACTTGAGAATGGTAAGGTAAATTGTCTAAAATAATTACGCTGGGCTCACTTAAACCTGGAAGAAGTTTTTCATGCAACTATTTTACAAACATTTTTGTGTTCATATTATCGTGATAGTCACTGGATTTTGATTTAGATGAAAATATTAAATCAACACCTTCTATAAAACCCGATTTCCCTCCTGCATGTAAAATTATGTGTCGCTTCCCTTCTCCATCGGTATGTTTGATAGACTTTACGTTATCATCTTGCCATATTCTCTTGGTTATACCCCTAGAAAATATCCATGTTTCGTCTAAATATATAAAATTCGCCCCTTCTTCTTTAAATTTAGAATATTTTCTTAGAAAGTTAATTTTCTTGTGCACGACAGAACTTCTTTCACAAAGTGCCTTTCTGTTGTCCTCCTTTTGAAATTTGAAACCCAAGTTATGTATCACTTGCCATTGACTTGTTCTGCCAATGTCGTCAAATTTTCTATATATTAATTCCAAGAGAATTGTATTTAAGGTCACATGTTCCTTGTTGGCCCTCATTCGATAAATGGTATCACGAATTTAAAATTTCTTTCCATCTGGAATATCTTTCGTTTTCAATGATGGGCGACTTTTGCGGTGATCTTCTTCCGGCAGTTCACTATTGTGATTTTGTAATACTCCTCTTAATTTGGTTTCACTAATTTCTAGAGTATCGCATACGCGTTGTTGTAAAGACATTACCGATTTTAAAGGACCGCCATTTTCTTTTTCATCCGTAAAATACTTATGTTCACTACAAATTAGACTATCTACATCTAACACACGTCTAGGCATTTTTAAAATTTCCACTAAATTTACAATATACATACAATGTCAACACTTGCAAAGAATCAATTCAACTGCAATATTTGTAACAAATTTAGTACCTACCCTAATGTTATATTAATTTAATTCTGACCATTAGGGTAATTTTACCTAATTTCTTGGGAAGAGCCTTATTGGAAATGGTTGTCAATGACTAATTTGCATAATTTTGTTAATCCGAAACCCGCGTAAGTAATAATAATAATAGTAATAATAATAATATTTATTGCTTCTAAACCTGAGTTACAGCAATGAGTACAGATATAAAAAAATTAGATCTTAAAACATAAAAACAACATTATTCTTCCAGTACAAAATTGTTATATTTTGTAAAGTATGCAGCAATGAGTTTACATTTTCAAGGCAAGCGATATTTTGCTTCATTGTTGAGTAAATAGGGCAATCAAAAAGTATGTGAAAAATTGTTTCTTTTTCATGTGTATTACACACAGTACAATCTAGTTCGGGGTCAATAATATAACTAATACCATTTAATGTAAATTTAATCCTAAAATGGTTGGACATACGCAATTGAGCAAGAGTACGGGTAACCTGGATTGGTAATTTAAAGAGTAAGTATGTACTTGGTTCACAAGATGTAGGAACATAATTATATAAATACATAAAAGGATAGCGAGACGCTATACTAACATCTGAATCATGTAAATGTGTAAAATACTTGGAAAACAATTCTTTTCTATATGAACTAAAAGAAGTATGGTTTAAATTGTTCCATTTATGAACACAATCAATATCAACAAAGAACTTTTTCAACTGTACTATCCAGTTATACTTTATATCTGTAGAGTTGATCAAACGCAATTGTTCTTTAAAACAAAGCTTTGGATATCGATGATTATCCATTGTCATTATTTTTTGTATCCAATTAAGGGACATTTTAAAAATATTAAATGCAAAGTTTACTCTTCCAGTCTCTAAACGGATTATAGCATCAGGAGTAGTGATGGGAACTAAAAGAACTCTTTTAAGGAAATATAACTGGACTCTTTCCAATACATCTAAGTATCTTAGGCCCCAAACAGAAATACAATTAAACATAACACTAAGGGCAAGTGACTCAAATAATTTGATTCTAGGATGCCAAGTATTAATTTTAGCTTTCGACATTATCGGAAGGAGAGAACCTATAGCCTGTTTACCTTTGTTGGCAGTAAAATGAGCCATTTCAATAAAAAGACCTGATGAAGTAAATACTACTCCTAGATATGTATATTTATTAGTTATAGAAATAAGTTGGTTGCTAAAGTAAAAATTAAAGTTAGGCGTCCTGAAACCTCCCTTAGAAAATTGCATTATTTTTGTTTTCTGTAAATTAACATTTAATTTATTAGCAACGATATATTTTTCTAAAATTTTTAACTCTTTAACAACATCAATCTCAGAGTGTGCTAAAATGACAAGGTCGTCAGCATATATTAGCGACAAAACATCATTTTTGTCATCAATAGTTATACCTTCAGCACCGTTCTCATATAAAAAGGTATCAAAGTCAGCTATAAACAGTGCAAATAATAAGGGACTTAGAGGTTCTCCCTGTAGGACGCCCGTTGTCACTTCAAACGATTTGGATAGCCCATCAGATCCCTTTATTTGTACCCGTAAGTATAGCGAACAGACTGTATGTCTCATTGTGTAACCTTGAAAAATTTCAAAAACGTTACGGCCGGTGTTGGTACGTACACTTTTCATATTTCAAACTATTTCAAACAGTTTGAAAAAGTTTGATTTCAAATCAAGCTCCCGAATTGATTTTCAAATCAAATCAAATTCCTTTATAAAAAAAACTTGATTTTTTAAGTCAAATCAAACTTGACTAGTCAAATCAAACTAGTTTGATTTGATGCATCTCTATCAACAATCCTTGTGCGGAAAATATTTGGATATGTCTGAAGTTCTAAAACCAGTCATATCAGTTATTTATTTCATCAGATCCACTGGACTGAATCACCGACAATTCTGCAAGTTTATTGAAGAGGTGGGAGAAAATGACACCATATGATACTGCCGTACGACTTAGTTGCGGAAAAGTCCTTCAGCGCTTTTTTAAACATCAAGCAGTGATCGAAATTGTTTTGAATGAAAAGCATCGCCAAATTACAAAATGACGAATGGCTGCACACTTTTACATTACTAATTCAAATGGTTTGGTCCTTCTGAGCTTTCTCATTAGGTATTGGCTGACCAGGAACTGTAGAACTTCAATATTGCAGTCGTTTTTTCACGTTTTTTTGTGATCGTTTTCCTCTCTTCTTCGACTATAAGCATTCTCAGATCTCTGTGTAGGTCTGAAATACCAAGGGGGTTTACTATTGTCCTTAATATTTTGTTCTAGAAACGTATTATAAATTTATGTTAGTTTTACTGGCACACCCCTAGAGCTGTATTCGGTAAGTGTATACTGGCTTCAGTACTTGTTTACATATTAAAAGTTTATTTTCGATTGAAAGTTTTGATTTTCTATTCATCAATCAGTATAATTTTCTATATTTATGTTTTTTCTTTATGTGTTCTTTCTACTTTAATTTAATATCTAGGTTCATGCCTAAGTATTTCGCCGAATTAGAATATGGTATTATAGTATTAGTTAATGTCACTGGTAGGTGTTCTGATCTTTTATTAATGAAGTTAACCTGAACTGTTTTAGTTTCGTTAAGCTTAATGCGCTATCTTTTTGTCCACTCATAGATTTTATTAGTTGAAGCAGGTTTGCCAGGTTAGGGGATTTTCCACAAAAATTAGGGGATTTTTTGGGGTTTTTGTTTTCTAGGGGATTCTTCTGGGGAAAAACTATTGCGTTGGGGATAACAGGGGTTTTTTAAAATAATATTATGATATTAGATATAACAAAAAATATATGGCTTATTTATTATTGCATTGTACAAGCAGAGCTATCTATTTTTTGCCGAGTTAAAATAATTTAATACACTAGCCTACCGACCGCATAATTTGTCTTGAAAGACGTTGATATGAGAACCCCCTCTCGGGACCGGGATGTTCTAAAACTGCACTTTCAGCTAACCAAATATAGAGAAAGATGCTATACATCACAACTTTTTGAGATGTTAGATTAAAAAAAAATTACCTGTACATGGTTTTTCTGAAGAAAACTCTGAAAGAACTAACAGCTTTCCAAAGTGACCAATCTAATTCTCTTAAATTAATGGAAGACCTCCTGCACTTGCTCAGGAATTACTTAAGTATTCTTATACCTCCAATTCGTCTTGAAAAAGTTCTTGATAAAGATATATTTTCTTTTCTTTCAAGGACTACGTCATGAGCGCAACCATTATCAATTTTGATTACTCATTTCATGAAGCACAAGTGGGAATAGAGAGGAACGATGTATCTTGCGTCCAAGAAAGGTGTACACATTTTTTAATTGAACTTTGTTACCTAATTCAATCCTGACAGTGGTGACAAACGACACAAACGAAGTGTCGTTTGTCACCACTGTCATATGGACACGGGCGGTTAAACAATATTAGGTAATAAAAATGAATGTATAAAGAAATTTAAAATTGAAAATATTACTAATAGTAATAATTATGATTTAGCAAGTTGTGAATATCCTGAAATATCTAATTTTTGGGAGCGAGAATGACTAAGAACTTGTTGGATATGTTTTTCGACAATAAGCACTGATGATGGCACAATGCCGAAAGCGCTTTGCATTTATTAATTAAAAAGTTTTGCACGAAATACAAGTCTTTCCTTTTGAATCTAAACTACGTACACACAGCTGTCAACCTTTTTTGGTTATTTTAAATCCTAATTTATTAGAAAAAAATCAGCAAACAGACAAACAAATTTTGGGGATTTTTTTTTCAAAAGGCCGAAATTCAGGGGATTTTAGAACTTCGATTGGGGAATTTTAGCTGACCGATCTGGCAACCCTGTGTTGAAGTTATGGCGAATATGGCCGTGTCGTCGCAAATGTGGCTACTTTCACATTTTGCGTTTGTGGTATGTCGGAGGTAAACATAGGAGCGGATGGGACTCCTTATATCGGCGCGGGAAGTCAATTAAAACACGCCGCGCCAGTCCAGCAAAAAAAATTAAGAAGCATTAATTTATTTATTTTTTATTAATAAATTAACCACAAATTATTTTTCAATAACTGATAAATAAAAATCAAACTCAATTTTTTTATATAAAAAACAAACAGGTAAAAAAACCTATAATAAATATTATTAATTAATTTCTATCTCTGCTGTCTTTCCTTTGGATATAATTCAATACCTGTTGAGGTATTAGCCAAAACAGTAGTTGCTTTTCCAAGGGAAACAGTCACTTCTAGTTTGTGACATATGGTTTTGGGTTTTACTTATTTTATAATACGTCTTGGTCACATTTGAATTGGCATTATTTTCCTTTCTAAAAAATTGTCACATTGTTTTATACCTAGGTACTACAAGTGACCTTTGATTTTGTTTACTATAAACCTATAACGATACCATTTTCACTATTTGAATTCTTATTCTTTTCGTAACCAACATTACTATTGAATGCGTTGCCGTCGTTAACTCCATTAGAAACTGGAATTGAGAATCAACTTTGCTGAAGAGTGTTAATAAGGACTAAACCGGTCCAAGAATGACGTTTTCCTTGGTGAGCAAAATCAAAGGTAGAGTCTGGAAATTTCATTTATATCCCTGATGTCTTTCCTTTGGATATAATTCAATACCTGTTGAGGTATTAGCCAAAGGAGAAGGTAGTTGTTTTGCGATGGGAAACGATCACTCCTAGTTTGTGACACATGGCTTTGGATTTTATTTTATTTTATTTATTTTACGTCTACGTCACATTGAGTTGGAATTATTTTCGTTTTTTAAAAATTGCCAGCCTAGCTTTTTGGTTCCACCTAGTTTTACAACTGGGTACTACGAGCGACCTTTGATTTTGATTACTAGGAACAGGCTACTTCTGAAATTGGAATTGTCAGCAAAATTTTGTATACTAATGCCAATATTGGGTAAGCCTTTTTTGACATATTATATTTATAAATGATGGAATATGGAATAGCAGCACAACAATGAGCAATTTTTGCAAATCTTGCATTGAATATTGTTTTCTACACCACCGTCGTATTGTTAATTACTGTTTGAATTCTATAAGTGATATTTGTGTACTCCTGTCGAGCGTAAACGTACTTAAAGAACATATATTACATTGCAACACTCTATCGTCGCCCGTTTTTTCTACTCAATTATTCCTGCAATCCTGGAATAATAAAAAGAGGCAGAGGAAAGAGTTAGACGAACGCAGAGGTATAAAATACCTTATATCCTCATAAAAGAACAATGCAACGTGACATTAAACATTACATTTTTGTGGATATAGGTGCTTTCGGCATGTACCTATATTTATGATTTACAGAGTTACATTAATAAGTAGAATAATAAATTAGTTAATACATTCTGGTCTTTCAATTATTTTGAAACTTTAAATTGTTAAAAGAAATGTCCCGGTTTCCCAGTGGGCCCATCCAGTAAACAACAGGTAAAGAACCTTGCCCCAGAACACTTCCTTGAGGTATCTCTGCTTTAGTTACTTTTTTCTTGGAATATTCTTCTTCTTCTTGTTTTACTTGGAAGATTCTATCAGTCACGTAAGATTTTAAGGTGTCACAGTATTATCTAAGTAGAAGTTTATTTAATTTATATTCAAGGCCCTCTAACCATACTTTATCGAAAACCTGAGCTACATCTAGAAAGAGTGAGGTAGGTGCAGATCTTCTTTTCTTCCATCGTTTTCTCATTTCATTCGCTATTCTGTTGACTTGGTCAATAATGGAATGCTTGTTCCCAAATCCAAATTGGTGGTCAGATATTATATTTTTACTGTCTAACAGTGGTTTCAATCTTTTTAGTAAAAGTTTTTCGAAAAGTTTAGATAACACTGGTAACAGAAATATAGGTCTAAAAAGAGACAATTTACTCGTTAATATCCTGTATCATGCAAAAGAGGACATCTGGCACGTTAGGTCTGAGATGACAAATGTCATAAAAATTAATTGTATCCATTACATAAGAATTCGCTGAATATTTCGCTGGATATTTTTGTAAAGTATCTTTGAATTGTGACCACGGTAAGTTTGTTTAAAAATATAGAATGAAGTTTATTTATAATATTGTTCTTTAGTTGAGGTGGTCTTATTCAAAGAAACTATAAATCCCACCTACTTTTGCTTCTGCTGTGAGAGGGCCATAAAGAGAAGAATTTCTGCACCATAGTGATAGCCGTAAGTTGTCAGTTAGAGATAAGTTGTGACAAGTTTTCTCAACTCGAGTCACTTTGCATTAGAAGTATATCTTGCTTTGTTATCAAGGATCGTCCAAAGCGCTGTGCTCAAAGTTCACAGTGGACGTAACAGACCTTTCTTCCCGCATTAGTGATATTATTGTTTTTTAGTTTAGATATTTTGAGTAGTATCTATTATATTTAAAAGTTACAGAATATTGTTTAGTTCTAGTTAGGTTAGTTTATGTGTTTCAGAGAAAAACTCCTCTGAAACATTATATTCATTGTAAAAAGGATGGATAATTAAAATAAAGATTGTTATTTGGAATCATCTTATTTCCCACGTTTTATTTTATTCTAAAGTAACCTGAAGTGAAGGTACTGACACAGGTGTATAGAACTTTACTTCATTTGGTGATTTTCCAGGTTTGGGTATCATTATAACTTCAGCGACTTTCCAGTGCAATGATATAACTAAAAACAAATATCAACAAAACTCATCTTTATTGGAATTTTATATGAGTCTTCCACTGGTACAATTTGATAATTTGCATAAAATTACCGTGGGCTGTTTTCTATTTCTGGTACTACTTCTTTGTGTTTGAAAACATTCTCCAAAATGAAGAACATAAAGAATGTTTACAGATCTAAGTTTAGTTAACCGATGACCATCTTAAATATCTTTTAATAATTGGTAAAAGTAAAATTGGCCATCAACTATAAACTATTGTCAGTTAGTATTTTTTACAAGTGGACACCTCGCGGTTTCATTCGCGTTAATTTAGCTTTTCCGTTCCTGATAGATTTTCAGGATAAAAATCATATGTGTGATTCAGGATATATACATTCCAAATATGGATAAACATACATATACGATAACTCTTTACCCCAACATAACTACCGAGTGTGAAACCGCAGATGTTCACTAGTTTATAATGTATATAAGTTCAATTATTTGTTAATATTATTCATAAGTAAAATTTTCTGCGTGTTATACTTGTCATTAAGCTATACCTAGCAAGTAAATAAATCAGAGTTATTATCATTTTGTTTATTTATCCAACTTATAACAGCAACAATAAGCCATTAGCTGTCGCGGACCGGATTGATGACACTGGCGGGCCGGATTTGGTCCGCGGGCCGTAGTTTGCAGACCCCTGGTCTAGAGCTATGATACCCAAAGTGGTCTGTATCAATCCACAGGTGTTTACGAACACCTACAAGGTGTCCTTGTGAGCGAAAAAAGAATTGGAGGTCTGTGAGATGTAAACGGGGGTCCACGATAGTCGATATCATTTACGCAGGTTGCGAATTTAATTTTGACTTTCCATTAATGGAATAACCCACACACAAAGATGATTTGTCTTAGTTTTTACCTAAAAAACTAACAAACAGACCGACCGACTAAAGTTTTGTAGATTTTATAACCAAACTTATTTTTTCAATTTTATAATATTAGTAGCGAATTAATATATATAATAAAATTGTGTAAGTTAGTAGAATATTCACTTTGTAGTCGCAATAAACTTTGAAATTGTAGAAACTTGCACATATACATGATAACTACGCGCGTACACGAAGTAGATGTGCTTGTCCCTGCTTGTTTATACGTTCGTAGAAATAAATAAATAAATAAGTAATAAGACTGACTTGCACTGATTTGTTTAATTCATCAGTGAATACATAGTAATATTAGAATCAAACGCGTTCATTTATTTGTAGAACGTGAAACAATATAATTTTGTTTGGGATTGACAAAAGAAAGTAAATACATATGTTTTTATAAAATTTTAGTTTTTACTGGTAGTTAAGAAACTCTCTTGGTATGATAATCTATTATATATGTGTCCTAATTTATGTGTTTACTTCATCTTGAGTATAAGTAACAGACAACTTGGTGGCGCATTTTGAAAATAATTGCTGATTTGGAAGACAAAACAATCGTGAAACTATATTTATTAAGCGTTGCGCAGACGATGGACAGAATTTACGGTCTTATTTTAAACGTGCAAGTTTGAATTCTGTTGTTTAAACAATTTTAAATTTCAATCATTAAAAATACTCCATTATTGCGCGTGCTTAGTACATTGTTCGGTATACAGTACCTACAGTACTACGTAGTGTCGTATATCTCGATTTTATCGTTTAGCTTGATATTTCGACAAATCCTTTCAATATCCACCAAATATTGAGAATTGATTACGTAAGTGTTAATGTTCGTTCTACTGAAGACCACAAAGTTGGTTTTTACCATCTTGTGCACTCTGTTTACAGCTGAGAATCATCAAGTGCTATGTACCATTCCGGCAGCACATCTTCTAACAGTGGTATCTTTGTGGTATCTTTTTACGCTGTTAATTGAGTCCGTTTCTTATAAGGGTCACATCAGCTGTTTTTCCCACCGTTCGTATCCACTTTTCAATTTTATAACACAGATATAGATCGTCTATACTTGATTATAATTTAGATCACACTTTTTCGGTACCAACTACGAAGTCCGGCTTTCTGAATACTATTAGTTTTCTGATTCTCCTGCACCTGTACATTAAGCACTACCCCACTTGTTTTGACTACCGAAATATGATGGTAGATCACTTTTAAGTCTTTACTTCTCTTCAGTACTAGCCCTCTTTTGAAGTATTTGTCTTATGTTATATAATATGATGCATTTTAATTATAATTGTTTTAACTACTACTTGTGATGATCATCGACCCCCTAATCTATAAGTTTAAGTTAATTTTTTAAGGTATGTTATCAACTTGTAATTTTATATATTAGCTAAACCTTATGTACCTAACTTTTTTTAGGCCCCAAGATGGGAGAGCCGAAACCGGTTGCCTTTGTTAGCCTTTTGTTAATAAAAACTTTGTATGTGGTACTGATTTAGAAATTTTTATTTTCACTAATTTGTTTAAATATCTTTTTTTGAGTCAAAAATCTACTGTATTATTTATAATTTTTATCTTATTTTAAATGAATTAATTGAAATATTGAATTTATTTGTTAATCATTTATCATTAATCTGTAGTTACAATAAACATTGTTATTACACATATTGTTTTAATTTATTTCAATAAAGGTTCAAAAATAATTAAAAAGGTTATGTTTATTATATGGAATTACACAAGACAAGCGCAAATCATTATGGTATATATACAGGGTATAACAAATAAGTAGGTAATAAATTATACCAGATATTTTGAAGTCAAAAATAGATCGACTAGACCAAACTTACCTATGGGTGTTTTGCGAGCGACTAGCTAAACTTTATCAGATGGAAGTAGTTTAGTTTTATTATTGTGTTCCCAAATACCTTTCGTTTATTATACATGATTTTTTCATCTATTTTACAACATTCCAATTATCCATATTTTTGCAATGTTTCCTCTGACTTAAACTGAATTTGGTCTGTATATTTCACTGTTGGTAATTTACCACATTATGTAGATACCGTAAAGAATAAAATTAATTATAGCGCGATCAAAATACGTAAGTTTCCTTTTGAAGTGGATATATGAATTTTCCTTATTATCGATATTGATTAAAAACTACAATAATTAACGTAAACAAATCAAGCGCACCTTTGGCACCTCATTAGTAATTCTAGTTTAAATTCCTTAATTTTAAGATCAACTGTTATTAAGTAATATTTACGTAAACACCTAATATAAATCACTACAAATGACTCCAGAAAATCTTGTATAATTTTTAACATATCTTTTTTATTACACCCTAAATAAATATGAACCTTATCAGCTATCTTTATATTTGTTATACATAATTTTATTCAGGATCCATTTCTTTTGTTGGTCATCTGGAACTCTAAAAAAGAGTTTGAATAATCGAACAACATGCATGAAGCTTCAAATCAGCAGTCGATTCTAACTATTTGAAGCTGCTTCACGGCCAATCTACCTACTAAATTAAGCGTTTGCGGCTCTATTCAAAATGTAAGCAAAAACTTATTTGCTCAAACGTTTTATAGTTACCTATTTAAATATTGTGGAAATACCTATAAAAATGTAAAGAATGAAATAAATTAAAAGTAACCTTTACCGCCTTACCATTGAGATATATTAATCTAACTTTTAGTGTTGTTTTCGCTTTATTTCTTTCTTTAAATTCTTTTTTATTTATTAATTATTATGGAGTGAGTGTATTTAACTGAAAAATATAAAATTATTTAAAGTGCATTCACATCTAAATTGACTACATTTTCTATTAAATTCACCTCAAATTCATTAATATGTGTTTTGTTTTTCTTTTTACGTATCTGAATACGATAAAAAATCAAAACATGCACCCTAGTAATTATTTGTATCTATATGTATATTTAATTTTAAATATATATTTTGCTTTATAACATTCCAGTATAAATACCATATTCATTTTATATACCATTTGAACACATAACTACTACTAATATTAAATTTATTAGATAGATATAAATTAATAAAGATTGTAATATTCGATTAACTCTGGTAAATTTATAAAAAACATATGTTTTGTTTGTTATGGAGTTGTGTATCCTGTTTTATTAATATTCACTATGATTTATGTCGATTGTGAATAGTCAAAGGGGGAAATCATAGTTATCTCTTGACCATTATTCATAATAATGTAGTTATGTATACTTGTTTGAATTGAATAAACATACTTTTAACTAAATTTATAGGGTTCGTTAAAAGTTTGGTCTGCGGCAATGTTAAATAAAAAGAGAAAGAAAATAAGAAATAAATAATAATAATAAATCGTCTTCTTTCACTATAACAAAAAACAAAGGAAGAATACATTGTTTTTCTACATAAATATAAAAATAACTAAGGTGAATAGGCAGAGTGTCAGCATACGCTGTTTTTCAACTCAACCTCAGTAAAGATACCGAGTTCATCCATTATATCATGAACCAAAGAGCAGATTCGAGATGAACAGAAATTTTTGTTTTTTCATTAAAACCGTCCTAAACCGGCAGTCATGCTTTTAAACCTATTTTTAAATTGAATTAAGAGTCTACGATCCAAATTCTTTAGGCAGTGTATTGTATAATTTAGTCATATTTAAAAAGTTTACCATTTCTTTATCATTTTCCATGGCATATATGTTGTCCAGGGTCAAAAGATGTAGATCGTGATTAAAAGCATTTAAATCGAAGTTAGAAAAATTTCTATAGGTTACATATTTTGGCCTGCAGTCTTTTTTTAAAGAATCGATACTACATAAAATAAAGAAGTGATCTGAAATGCCGTGAATATCATAGACATGAATGTTAGAAATATGATGTGGTTCACTCACAATTAAAAGATCAAGAAGAGTAAAGCATGTTCTGGAGATACGAGTAGGCCTATCAATAAATTGTTTTAAATTAAACGACTTAAGAAATTCATTAAGTAGTGTAAAATGTCTATTTACGCACAAACAGTCAATATTAAGATCACCAGCAAGTATAAACAAATCAATAGTAGGAAGAAGATTTGATACGGAACCATCCAGTTCCTGTAGACACTGTAAGCTACTAGCTTTTGGTGGTCGATATACAATACCAAAAATATAAGTTCTAAAAAATGACTAATGTTTGAAAATAATATTTTGTGATTAATTTTTTTGTTTATGTAGAATGCTAAACCACCGCTCCTATCATCTCTGTCAGCAAAAATAAGTGTGTAAGAGTGTATATCCACAATCCTTGTTTCATTCTCATGTGACAACCAAGTTTTGCTTAAACCAAAAATATCTATATTTCTGCTAGTAATAAATTCGTAAAGTCTATTGAAGCCTGTGAAAATAGACCGTACATTTAAATGATAAAAAGAAACATTTTTATTCATAATAGTAATTTAAACAAATAATACTCGAGGAGTGTTTAAGTCTGAAAAAAGAAAAAAAACCAAATATTGTAAAAAAAAAGAGAAGCTCCAAAAAGAAATAATACTACTAATTTTAGGACATAATAATAACACAAACTATTTTCTTTGAAGGTGTCGCTTATCTTTGTTTCGTAGACGATCAGTTATTTTATCCAGATCCTGTGGGTTACTACTTGGTCCAGAGGAACTGCTTAATTGTGTTAAACCTTCGGAAGTAGGAGGTCCAGAGATAATGGATAAACTTGTTAAAATATCGGGATTGGTATTTCTAATGTGTTATTTGCACATAAGCGATTATTTTTTATAAATATTTTAAAACCGTTTTTCTTTCCAGTATTCAGATGTTTTCTTAACTGTGTGACAGTTGGTCCTGTGGATTTAGGTCGTTGGCAACGAAAATGTGGGAGTCTTTAAGTTTGTTAAGATTTTTTAATACTTGACTTTACTTTAGGTTAGACAAGAAATCGATTTTAATATCTTATGATTAAATTTTGAAATAAACAGGTATACAAAATTTAAATCTTGAAGTACCAAGCTAATTTCAAGTTTACTTGAGAGAAATGTTAGAGCGTCTACGCAATTGAGTTTATTTTTTAATCCAAAAACCACAATACTGTTATTACGTAGTTTACGATCCAACTCACACACATTAGCTAGCTTTTAGGGCAATATTTTCTTTCACAAGATCGTTGTGTATTACCGACGTTCATAAGTTCTTGCTTGAATTCAGTGTAAATCGTCGAGAGTAACAATTAGAAGCCATTATAATTTTTGGTTGTTTAAAATTTTTAAAATTTGTTTCCAACGCATCGGTTCAATAGACACCAAAATGAAAACTTTTTTATAACGGATACAAGTCACAATTTTTAATATTTTTTCTAATCGTATGTTATAGGTAATAATTAAATTGTATTTTCTAATTATTATTGTCGATTAGACCCTAAATTGTATACATAATAATATCTACCGAAAAATAAGACACCACTGTTACATTCAATTTGCTTCAATTTTCTTTATCAATTGATTGTCCATGAGGTAGAAGTTAGTGGATTCCATGGGCCTGTTTAAATCACATTACCATTGCCGTTGCTAAGTAAAGTCTGGGTTGTTATGTACCTTTTCTGAATTGTTTATTTGAAAATCGCCATTTTTTATCCGTTTATCTTAAGATTAAGTTGTTTGGAGAAGAGATTAATCTGTGTTTAGAGATATTTTCTAAAATAATGGAAAGTGATGAAGAAATGTTAACACCTCCCGAAATTAAAGAATCGGCTAAAGATGCAGAATATAATTTGTTGCCTATAAAAACCAGAAAATTGTATGAAATATGTCATAGAAAATTTATGGATTATCGCAATAACAAGAAAATCGGATCATTTTCAGAAAACGTTTTACTGGCGTACTTTGCAGAATTAACCAAGAAATTGAAATCTTTGACTTTATGGTCTACCTATTCTATGTTGAAGACTACATTGCATATTAACAATACTATAGATATATCCAAATATTTAAAACTGTGAGCCTTTTTAAAGCGTCAATCAGATGGTAATCGTGCCAAAACATCCCGAGAACTGCAGAAATCACAAATTCAGGAATTTTCGTTGGAAGCTCCAGATAAGATATACCTATCTACGAAGGTAACAATTTAGAAGTGATAATTTTTTTTAATTTAGTATTAAATAAACAATTTTTTATTTTAGGTTGCTTTAATTTTTGGCATAGCGGGAGCATGTAGAAGTGATGAGCTATACCGAATGGAAAAAGCTCAAATTGAAGATATGTGGGAAAAGTTATTTATAAGTCTTCCCGACACGAAGACAAAAAAATTACGTTCATTTATTGTAGTAGAACATTTAAACTTCTACAGAAAATATGAAGATTGTTGACCATCAGGCTGGCTACCTAATTTTTTTTTAAATACAATAATGGTAAGGCATACAAACAACCGCTTGGTATCCATAAATTTGAAAAAATGCCAGAAGAAATTGCAAAATTTTTAAAATTACCGAACCCAAAAGAATTTACTGGGCATTGTTTTCGCAGAAGTTCTGCAACATTGTTGGTGGACTTTGGGGCAGATATAACCACGTTAAAAAGACATGGGGATTGGAGATCATCAACAATAGCCGAAGGTGATATTAGTTCACAAATAAATAAAAATAATTATACAATGATTACAAAAGGAAAAACGGATTATCAAGCCAGTGGAGTAATGTTGGAAAATTGTTCGCAAATTACTATAGGTAAATATTCACAATAATCAATATGTATTATATGAAGAATTTCATCTACTTATATTTTTGTTATGTTGTGTGTTATATTCTGTGATTTAATTATGAATGTTACAGTTAAAATTATAATAAAATTCTGAATGTTGTCTTTGTTTTTATAACTATGTACTTATTTTAAACCAGTAAGAGTCATCGCTAATAACGCGACAACTATCGTTATTTTTTAACTTATTTTTAACCGTCCAGAATTTATTATACAGTGACTAAATTTACTAGAATAACTTTTTTGATCGGATACTTATGAAGAGCAAGATTAAAAATCATTTTTACTGCCTAGGCATTAAAAATCATTTTTACTGCCTAGGCAGTAAAAGTGTTACTTCTATGATCGATAAATGTCACTAAAACTGACGTTTAATGTCAATCGGAGAAAAAAATCATTTTTCTCTTTCAGAATGTTTGGTTGCAATAATAAGTGGCGTGACTGGTTGATATGATTGAAATTTTTGTATTTTGTCGTGTATATGGTATTTTGAGAGTATTTTGAGAGTATATTACAGTTTATTTCCTATTATATTATTATGAATTTTCGGACGGCAAATAATACTCATTAGCAGTGACACATAAAATTAAAATAAGAAGATATTCAAACTCTACTTTTTCACAGTGGTTTATTCTATTCACTTCTTAAAACGAGGACCGGTATTCAAAATATTAAAAAAATAAATTTATCACAGTCGAAAGTGAGGACTTTTATTGTATTACTAAAAATCCTGTTTTAGAAGTTGAATCGACAATCATAACTCGAGGTATTGTTGGAAGGTTTTTTAGAGCGAAAGGGAAAAACACCTATTTCAGATGTCGGCCCGATTAATGTCAGAAAAATATTTTTAACCAGCGTCAGTTCAAAAGTTTGAAACATTTTAGTGAACAGGGGCAGACCTGCCCCTGTTTGCTTAGACTTTTTCATAGAATATGAATAAACGAAATTTTCGTTAACAATAAATTCAAATAAATATGTTAATACAATATGTGTATGCTTTGCGACAGTGTTTGGATGGTAATATAATTGGATTAGAAGAAAATGCTTCTAGAAATAAATAAATAAATAAATTACGTCGTATCTGAGCCAATATGGCGATAACAGAATTACAGATACATTTTTGTAATCATTACTAAAAGTTGGGTCCATCACTTTGAATCAGGGTATAACATCAAAGTACAAAATGAAGACGACTATCCGTCTACTAGAAATGTTTTGTATTAAACAATCAAATTATTAAATATATTAAAAACGGATTAAGAATATGGCTGCGATCATCAGTAACACAGACAGAAATACACAATTATATTAAGATGGACAGTTAATGTTAATAATTAATTATCTATTTTATGCATTTTATTTTTTAACCATTTCTTTAGCTATATTTATAATCTATATTTGTACATTGTAGTGTAAGTTATAGTATTATTTTGTTCTTTTATACTTATTTTATTGTTTCATTTTCTGGTCACGCTCGAGAGCTTGCTCTCCTGTGACTTAACAATTTTTATTTGTAATTTTGTTATTTTGTACAAAAAAGGTTTTATTGCAAATAAATTATTATACTTTTCTCTTGAGGTTATAAAAAATAATTTACTTTTAGGAGGACTTGCAGTTTCTATTCTATCACCACTGGGCCATATACTATCAAAGTTGAATCCTGCGTCTTTCGAATCAAAAAACATCCAGATTTTTAATTTTTTCTTCAATTGAGTTACTATACTGCCCTTTTTCTTAGAAATAACAAACTTTTCTCGAATCAAAAATATTAAATAAAATTGAAACAGAAATGTGTCTGCATGTAAGTGCGTAATAGAGCCCTAATTGAATCCAGACAGCAAAAAGTGGACATAAAATCTTATATTATACTCAAAATAAGATGATAAAATATGGTAAGAAATCATTGTGGCTTAATTGAAATGTTCCAGGCCAGTGCGAGCGACTAGACATAAGATATCAGTTTTTGCGCTCCAGTAGTTTTTTAACTTCTGGTTGAAGAAAACAAATGTTTCTCGCCATTTTTGCCATTGTGGTCGAATACAGAGTCGATTCCATTTGGAAATAACTTACCCTGGAATGACAAACGATCATATTTGTAGGATAAAAATAATAATAATAAGAAAAAATAGAACGGATAAGGTTTAGTTTCAAATTAAAAGAACGTATCAACATTTTAATCCAATTTTGATTTATTACAACATCGAACTAAGATTCACAACTGAGTTTCTCATTTGACGACAAATCCATTTATTATTAAGGATAAAATCACACCAGATGTACAGATGCGAACTTAATAGAAGAGCTGTTAGATGAAAAACAAGATCTCTCAATTATATTATTCGAATTACAAAAGCCTTTGTCACCGAAATTGCATGTTTTTACCTGATATTCTGAATTAAAGGGTATTTTGCGATAGACTGGAAATTCGAGTATAAGCTGGAATTTCAAGTTAAAAAACTTACTATGTAAGCCTTATTTATAAATAATAAAAGGTAAAAATACGAATAGTTACATACATATTTTCAATAATAATGAAAATACATTTTTGTAAAATTTGGAATGTTCTTGTTGAAATTTTTTTGTTACCTATGTCTGATGTTATTAAATTAATATTTTTTTTTTTTAGTATTAAAACAAACCTTTATTGGGATCCGAATTGATTGTTGGATCTAGGAGGTTACTTAAACGCCAGTATATTTATCAATCAGTACTGGCACTCTGAGGCAGCACTTTAAAAGTAGAAATTTTAGTTGACACTTGACGTTTTCAGGATATAAAAAGTTTTCTTTACACGGATTTGATTATATCTGGTTAATTGATTTTTTTTTCTGCAGCTTTTCTAATTCGTGTGTATGAGTGAGATGTGAGATACCATTATACTGACAACGGTTGAATAACTTAACTATTTTGAAGAAATCGATTAGATATCAGGGCAGTCTTTGCAAACGAAAAATGGACAGAACTGATTTAAACATTTTTTTATGTATGTGATTGAGGGTCAAAATGTTTGAATTTCGAAACTGAAATATTACTGTTAGTTCAAAACATAACGTTAGTTTGTCAAGGGAAATATTTAAAACCCACAAGATTAGACTAACAAAATATATTTTTTACTTTATTTCTTAAGAATTACTCTAATCTATAACTTTTCTAGTATGTTGTAGAATTTTATTCTACAAGTTATTTAGGTACTGCAAAATCTATAGAAAAGTATTTAGTTTAAAATATAAAAATTTATAATGGAGACATATTTAGTAGTTTTTTTTTAAATATATACTTAGTGACTTGTTTTTGTGAATGAGTTCAAGTATGGCAAACGAAAATCGTTACTTTTCATTATGAATTAATTTGAATTTATTTAAAAATGGGAACTATGTATATGGTTTTCGTAGTTTTTACACTTGTAATAAAAATATCAAAGTTATGTATGTTGGCCACTTACAAGTTACAATTAATGAACTTAGTAGTTCTCAATTTTCTTAGGCTAACTTTCAAAGCTGGGTAATTAAATGTACTTTAAAAATGATTACAATTACAAAGTACTTTTTCACAAAAGGAATTAATTACAAGTACAAAGTTGTAAAAATGTTGTAAAAATAGGAATTATATTGATGTAATTACAATTACAAGAAAAAATGAATTAGCAATTACTTTTCTAATTATTTTGCCGATAAAACAACAAATTATGATAGAATTAAGGAACCATGAACCAACCGGACCGGTACAAATAAAATTTTTAAATAGGTAATTCAAAGTGTGAAACTAACAGTCGTTTGCAACGACTTTCTTGTGGATTCCTTAAAGTTAAAGATATCTTAAGGGCGGGTTGTATAAATCTTACTAAAAAGTTAAACTCGGTTTGAGGAGACACATGATAAATTTTGTATGGCAAGCACCATTTAGCACTTAGGGCTTGTTTCCCCAAAAATTAGACTGCACATATATCATCGAAAATTGACATGTATCACCTAAAACTGCTTAATTTTAAGTAAGCTTTATACAACCAGCCCTAACTGTTTTGTTTTCTGTACCATTTAAGGTCTTCTTAACTTAAAGGAATAAACAAAATCGATAAGCAGTATAAAAAATGGAACAGGTAGGTTTATAATAAAATTTGAAGTTTTAAAAGTTTAATGATTTGGAACAAAAATACAAAAGTTCGTGTACCTACACATATGTACTTTAATCTTTTACCTAATCATACCATACAAATCAGGCATCATTAGTCTGGGGCCGTTTAATCAAAAAGATAAAATAGTTAACACTAAAAATTTTATTTACATTCGGTGCGGTAATCATCTCTGGTCAAAAATTATGTGATACCGTTTTATTTTTGTCGTTTAAGCTTCTTGGGATACTTCAAAAAAGTTTAAAACCAATTTTCAAATATCATACCCTTGAAACATTTTTTAACAAGAGTAGACCACAGACTGTAAGAAAAATATTTGGTATAAAATTATTAATAGTTTTTACTTTTCATCAAGCAGGCAAAAAGTAATGACGCCTGATTTACAGATCTAAATATAATTGTTCATAAAATGTATACATTGTTACTTTTCATATCAAGTTTTTTTTAAATTTCTGTTGGACAGCGCATGCCTTTTGGGAGCGTTGACAATTTTGGCAAAGGAGAATAATCTCTCAACGGACCCACAAGAAGGTAGTTCCGTATTATATTTAAAAAACACTTTTCTCATCAAGGGGTAGCTATCTAGCATCGTAATATTTTTTCTTAAATCATCGAGATATTGTAACACTTCTAACTGTAGCCCATTTTTGTGTAGAACCGAAGGTGTTATGCCTTCATTGAAATCAAAAAAGTCTTTATAATAGCTTTGGTTGTAGTACTAATAAAATTAGCTTTCAAATGAAGTGTCACACTTTACTATATGTAATAATTTTTTATTTCGCTAGAGGGCGCTAAAATTAAAAGGAACGCAATGAACAGTCATATTGCTGAATTGCCCATAAAATTACCTTTCAGACGATGTGTCATACTTGGTACTTTCCTTATTTAAATTGTATTTGTTAGATTGACGCAGGGGAGAGGAATGATATATGAAAGTTGAGGATATTATACAAAGGTGCCCCCTTGAAATAAAAATCGACCTGTTTTTGCATTCCTTTCAAAAAAATTCAACTTCTAAATATTCTGAGATACGGCTGGTCGCCACCATTAATGAATCACCCTGTACATAATATTAAAATTATATTGAATAATCTAAAATGTATCGTTCTGTATCCCGTTCGTACAAACAAAAATAAGACACAGTTTACTCAAATTTGGTTATAGATCATCAAATAATTTCTTATAACATAAAATATATTTATATTCCGTTACAAGTGCTATTAATTTAATTAAAATATTGCATTTTCTACGTTAAAATCAAATACTTGTAACGCTAAAGTAACTTAAAATACGTTTATTAAAATAGTTACTCCTTCATTTCAATGTAGAAAACTAGAATAATAACTAGAAATACCTACGCAACGTAAATAAGTAGTTTTTAGTATTTACCCCATAAAAACTGCTATTTGCACCACTTCATACTATATTGCCTTAGTTTATAATGTTTATGCAACATAAATTATGTTTATAATAATATAAATACAAAATACGTCTTAAAAATAAGGATATCTGCATCTACTTACTATTTTATTGTATTTTAGTGATCACGGCACAACGTTTTCTTCAAATGCATTCAAAGAAATGATATGAATGCGAGTCTGAGCTCTAGTGACCGTTCGAATAGGAAATTTCTTGTTTTCATATCACGTGCATCTCATAAACACGCATTTAAAAGTAATTGTAATTAAAAAATGTAATTGTACTTATAAATGTAATTGTAATTGGAAAAAGTAATTGTAATTGGAAAAGTAATTGTAATTAAAAAAATAATTGTACTTATGACAAGTAATTGTATTTAGACAATTTAAATAATATAAATTAATATAATTACAAAGTACAATTCCTCCACAGATTTTGCTATAATTACAATTCCAAATTACTTTGAGAGAGAAAAGGTACTTAAATACAATTACAAATTACATGGGAAAAAGTAATTGTAATTATTAATTACTTTTTAACTAGGAATTACCCAGCTCTGCTAACTTTAAAGATATCGGTTTGGACCTCGCTAAGAAACTCATTGGTAATAGCCATCATCTTGTTAAAATGAGATATACTACTTGGATCTACACTAAATATTTTTTTGTTAATTAAGATTCTTAGATTAATCTTTGGCACATTAAAATTTATATATTAAATCAAAACACAATCTCTGTATTTAACATTACTTATTTAAAATAGAGTACAAGTATATCACAGCCTGTTGTTTTTTTCTCTGTAAAAGGTATTTAACGTTAAAAATATATCTGATGAGAGTTCTATAAAAATTTATATTATTGGAAGGTGGGTTGTCCTACAGCACTTAGGCCTCATTAGACCTATTGTGCATCCTCCTGAATTAAGAGGCCCTTCTTAGTTCGTCAGCGAGCCAACAAATTTAATGTAGTTGACAACGTCGTCGAGAAGTGTATATATCGGCCGGTGTTAGCCAGTGCTCGCTGAACAGAAATCTTATGATAATTAATAGGGTCTCTCATCTTCTTGTTCGCATCTACTGCAGAGTGCTGATTCTGACAGTCCCATGCTATGGATGTGCTTCTGTGCTTGGCAATATCTGTGGTCAGGCACATATTCTGTCTAGTCATAGTCAAGTAATTGTTTGCTGTTATGTTGTTGGAATAACTTTAAAGCACCCTGATTACTCTGCAGCTTCTTGTTGTTTTCTATCTTTTCTTGTATTTCACAAGGGAATGTTATTTAAACAGGTTTGCCACTACCGATGAATAAGTCCAATTAAAGGGCCAGGTCCGAAAAGTATTTAGTTGTCTGCCTTCTTGCCTAGTGAATTAGCAAAACGGTTACGTTTTGATGTGGTTACCACTGATCCATCTTAAATTGATCACATTATTGATAGATGATACCTCGGCCTAAGCTACGTGACATTCTAGTACTAACCCTGAGTAAATTATTATTAATAGTCTGTCCAGCGTGCGTAGTTCTTGTCTGCTATGTTTGATACTGTTTATTTTAACTTCTTTTGATGCTATTAGTATCCCGTGAGCTCTATTTAAACTGCACTGAAATTATTGCTCATAGTACATTTTATATTTAGGTTTAACGATGGGTACTGTCACATCCTAAGCCTATTTTTCTTTTTAAATCGTTGGTGTAGATATGAATTTTACCCTTATAACTTTATATGGCTTATGGAAGATATATCTCGCTGAGATGTGGTTCATGTTGGTTTGAACAAATGGAAGCGTATCGAGTGTCTCCCGTCAAAAGCGACTTCTCGCCAGATCCTACATCAGGTTCTATTCCAATCGTGCGAAATCATGTCATTGTCATCAAAGCAATCTGTTTGATTAAAATATCAAGAGAAGTGAGATTGAGAATGACTTCTACGGCTCCGGTTGGTAGGTATATACAATCGATTGTTCGAGGAATAGCACAAATATAGTATACAGGGTGATTCCAAAGTTAATATTTTTTTAAACAATTTTAAAAAATCACAAGGATTTAGGTCTGGTAGCCATACAACTGGCCCATTTCAACGGATACACTTATTCTGAAAAGTAATGTTTAAAAACTATAGTACTTTCCGACTAATGAAAGACCCAGATTTATATATTTTAATACGCAACTTTCTTTGTTTCGTGGCCACCGAGCTAAATCATTGAATTTTTCGTTTTTTTTTTTATATTTATTTTTGATTTTTTTTGGAAAGGTTATTTATTTGAAAATGAAATTTACTTGAATAGTTATGTGATTAAAAAAGTTATGTATATAAAGAAGGAATTTATTTAAAAAAGTAATTTATTTGAAAAGTTATTTATTTGAAATATTTATTTATTTGAACAGTTTAATAATTTGAAAAATTTATTATTTTGAAAAATTTATTAATTTGAAAAATTTATTAATTTGAAAAATTTAATAATTTGAAAAAGTTATTTATTTCAAAAAGTTAAGTTATGCCTGAAACGGCGCTTGGCCCGAATTGGCACATCAAACTGCCGTCTAGGAATCTCGACAGTAAATGTCGTGATTGTATAGAGTTACGGCATTTGTGTACAGAACAAAGATATCTGGGTTCGAAACTCGGCGACTACAGGCTTTTTTTTAAATCTCCAAGTATTTGTTTTTAACTTTGTGGTTCGGGGATGGCCTTAATAATTCGTAGGGGAATTTTTGAGATTTTTTTACGAATTTTAAAATTATTTCTACAAATAATTTCAGATAATTCTGATCTTTCGGATTTCTATTTGCGATTTACGATATATTCAATTCACAATTTTCGTAATTAGATCGACGTCGCTTAACGTACATTGAAAACTTAACTCACGCAGACGAAGATAAGATTTTAGTATGCATCAATGCATTTCTCATACACACCGATATTGTATAGAGGTATTCAAAGATTTGAGAACGAGCCTGAAAAGGCGCTTGGCCCAAATTAACACATCATACTGCTGTCTTTGTGTACAGAATAAAGATGTATGGGTTCGGGTCCTAGCGACGAAAGGCTTTTTTCAAATCTCCAAGTATTTGTTTTTACCTTTGGGGTTCGGAGATGGTCTTAATAATTCGTAGGGGGATTTTTGAGATTTGTTTCCAAATTTTCAAATTATTTCTAGTTAAGTTATTTATTTGAAAAATTTATTTATTTGAAAAGTTAGTTATTTAATTGAGAAAGTTATTTATTTAAAGTTAGTAACTTTTTGGAAAGTTATTTATTTGAAAAAACTATTAACCTATTCCAAAACTTTGAAAATATCCTGTATAGAATTTACATAAATAATGTCAGAAATTAGCTGATGGCCACTGAAATCTCGAAACTCGTAGAAAAATATTTCAACTAAGTTGTAACATCCTTCTGCAAATTGATAGTCTGTCACAATAGTCGAAAAATCAAAAACTTGTAAAAGTTATAATTTAGGCAACACCGCCGAGCTTCTAATAAACTGTGTGATATATATCTTGTTAAATATACACCACCGAAATAATAAAATATTACAATTTTATTTAATTTCCAAGTCCCGACCCCTCCCGCACAACCGGGCTTCGACTGGTCTATGTGATTTGACGGGCTTCGTGATGATAGCCGTGTATATATATGTTTTTTTTTTGATACCTGATTATTAATAAAGTATATATTTTTTGGTGTGGCGACGGTTTATTAATACACAACGACTATTTTGTTACAAATATTTATATTATAATATTTATAATTAACATAATAATTGATATAGGTCCTTTAAAAATAATATATTTTAATTTAATTGTTGAATTCATGCATGAACAATTTTCCTTGTAGTGTTTTAATTTTGCAGAGAACTATTGTAATGAGCATTACATGTACACACTGCATACGAGTTGTGCAGTGTATACTCTTGCATCACAAAGGAGATTGTTTATTCGTTAATGTTATAATCTGATTAATATGTCATTTTTATAAGTCCAGTTATTTGCTGAATAAAGCCAAGTTTTGGTCGATCTCTATTCCCTTATTACAACTATTGTGTTCTGCCTTTAGCCAATAAATCATGTACATGTCAATGGGTTGAATGTAGACAACGTTAATTTTGTTGCTACTACTGTTGGCGCTGGGAGTGCTGGGCTGAGACACACAAAAAAGAAGGAAGCACAAAGCCCTAGATAAGTTTCTACCACTTCTACTCTTACAATTTACAACCATTCAAGTAACTGGCATGTTGGAAATACTTAACGAAAACATATTAAATATAACTCAATCGAATGCAATGTATTTTCTTTTTATAATACATCTTTTTAGGAGTGAGGGTAGCCATATGTGAGTAGTAGGGATTAAGTATAAGGGGTTAAGAAAAGGTCCTTTATTTTTTACACGTCAATTTTAATTGGCGACCGGTTTCGAAGCTATTGCTTCATCATCAGGCACACCTTGACTATTTCCATAAAGGAAGTGCTACATAAAGTTTAACAAAACGAGTTAAAAAAGTCAGAAAAGTCATGTAATACCTACAATAGTATTTTTTAAAATATATTTTTAGGTTAGGATAAACCGCGAGATGTCTGATTGAATAAATTAATTAAAAACACATGTAAGACAATTATTAACTAAACAACACAAAATAGTTTTTACAAGCAAAAACAGTTAAAAAAAATTTAAAGAATAGACGTTAATTACAAATGAAAAGAGACTAACCAAAAAAATATTTTTCCTACGACCACTTAGGAAAGTGACACATATCACACTATATAGACCTATGGAAAGTGCCCTATATCACACGCGTATGAATAAGAATTTACTTTCCACCCAAGTGAGAATATGCTACTTTCCGCAGTAGCTGTCAGAAAATGTCAAACACATAATTTCTATTTTGATCTATGTAATGTCCATATTAATACTAAAATCGATATGATTGTTAAATTATTGTAAATTAGATCCTAGATATTTATCTTTAACAATTATTTTTAAAATAACTAAGATATATTTGCTTTTTATTCTGGTTAAACACATAAGCGATTAGATCAATCAATTACCGTAAGGCCTGTTAGCTCAGTTGGTTAGAGCATCGTCTTTGCAATTTGAGACCGTCCAACGACCGCGATCGAATCCTGGCTGTGCCAGAATTTTTTTTTTATTTTTTTTTATTTTTTTTTATTTGTTTAGAAATTATGAAAATTTAATAAATACGATTATTGTTGATTATTTTTTTAAATACATTTTAATTATTATAATAATCTGGTTTTACATTTTTTGATGAAATTATTTTGTGGTCGTAGGAAAAATATTGTACATCACTTGTGTGAAAAGTGATTTTCCACACTCGTGTGATAGTCGCACTCGGCTTACGCCTCGTGCGACAATATTTCCCACTCGTGTGAAAAATGTCACTTTCCACACTCGTAATGTAATATACTATTAAAAAATACTATTGTAGGTATTACATGACTTTTCTGACTTTTTTAACTCGTTTTGTTAAACTTTATGTAGCACTTCCTTTATGGAAATATTCAAGGTGTGCCTGATGATGAAGCAATAGCTTCGAAACCGGTCGCCAATTAAAATTGACGTGTGAGAAATAAAGGATCGTTTCTTAACCCCTTATACTTAACATCTTTTTAGCTTGATTACTTCTAGTACTCTATTCTCAAATAAAACGAGCAATAAGACGTAACAATAAGGATAAAAGACACACTGTGTGTGTGATTAAATTTAGGTTTACCTTGGCTACGGATACTAAGTCCATTCGCCAGCTTAACAATTTGCTCAAGGATGAACATCCTTTGTGTTATATACATTTTTTAAACATTCTTATTACATTATTTTAAATTATATCTTATATCTACTATATACATCGTTTATATTTACTTTTAATTACAAATATTTTTTTTGTTTTTTTTTTTGTTTTTTGCTGAAGTGTATTTGTGGTATTTTTGATTTAAATCCAAAATAACAAAATTTTCGTGATTGTATTACAAAAACTACTTCGAAAAAATGTAAACAAAAGTTTTTTATTTCTGTACGAAATATGGGTTGCCTGCGCATGGTAGCGAGTTTTTAACCGGATTTATGACAAGTTATTATATCCCGAAAACCTCAGCGCAGTAAAAGATGCGTGTCTTTTTCCCGCCCAGGGAGTGTAACTACTAGAATACTTATACTGGGGTTAAACTGACTTTCAAATCTAATACGGTAGATTCAGGTGCTGGTAACTTAAATGGAAAAACATGAGGACGGTAATTTAGTACCACTCCAATTAACGCTCGTATCGAAATGTCCTGTCAGTTGTCAGCTCGTCAAAACTTCAAACTTAGAAAAATTAAAATGGCTATTGCATTTGAAGGTGTATTTAATTTTGAATTATCTAGAATCTAGATTTATTTTTCAACACCTTTCAATTTTAAGCATGTTTTCAAAAGATGGGAAGATGGATTTTAGCAACGAACAATTCGCTCCGTGCGCGACAGCAGCGCCAATTTGTTTTGGTATTAAAGGAGTATTTCTGCCTATACTGACAAATACAATTTTTAATAAAATTCGTAAATAAAAAGTATATATGTTAGTTTTAATAAAAGTATATGGATTTATAAAACAATTAAAACATTAATTTATCATTATTATATATTTTTCACGCTTAAATTGAAGAAAATTATGTATAATCATTAAAAATCAATAATAAAATATAGGCAGGCAACAGTATTTACTGGAAAATGTATGAGACGTTGCCTAAGTCTAATAAGTTGTCATTGAAGAAACCATTTATAATAGCGTGAAGTTAAAATGTATAAAAAGGAACGCTACTTATATTTTCATTTTTGTTCTAAAGAAAACATAGAATGAATGATTAAAACTGGTTTCCGATCAGTAAGTCACAAAATTGCATACCAGCCAAATATTATAATCAACGGCAGAAATCTTGAATCTAGTCCTTGCTGAATGAACATTTAAGAATAAAGGGATATTAAAGAACATCGTAAAATGATAATTTATTGTTTATTTAAAAACTTTCTAGTTTCTGATGTCTACTATTTCCAGCATTACTGTTATTATAACAAAAATAAAGGTAATTTTTCTTCTTATTGTACACCTATCCATTTATTTCTTTGATTTAATTTCCACTTTGTTAGTGAAATTTGTTATATAAGTTTCACTGTTTTTTTTTGCTAGTATTTGTACAATTTTCAACACAGCAACTCCGGTTGCTTATTGTGTTGTTTTTACCTACTTTTTTGAAAAAAAGTAAAATGTATACGTGTATTTGATATGCCAAAATTACAAAATATCCCCCTAAAATGCACGAATTATCCGCAGCTAGCGCTAGTATCGCTTTTGCTTCCCTTTCCATGACTTCGCACGGAGCGAATAAAGCACTCCTAGATATTGGGTCTATTGAATAAAAAGAAGTATTGGCTTCTACTTCCTCTTATTTAAGTATTTTCTCAGTATAAATTGAATAAATGGTCAGTGACTACTTCATGTAAAAGAGATTACTTATGGCCATAAGTAAATTCTTATGGTTTCAAGTAATTACTTAAAACATAAGGATTTACTTATATTTTTCCAGTACTGGCTTATTTTTATTTGAATAAAAATAAGATTTGTCTTAAATTAGTCAGTTATAACTTGATGATTTTTAAGGTAGCTATAAAGCATACTTTTTGCTCAACGGTAGTTGTTAGTATACTTTGTTAAACATGGTGGACTTCATAAATGTTCGTACCAAGAAGAATTATAGAAAAAAAAGCATCAGCCCAAGCAAATCTAAGCTCTTGTTCCGTTTTGAAAGTGAAAGTGTAGACTTTTCAACAGTAGTATTTGTCCCAGAAATTTTGATAAATTCGTCTTTGAGATTTCATGCCTTTTCTTTAGCTTGAACTATAGTAGGCATCATTGATTTATTCAAAAGAACCTTATACTTTTTTAGCCATTTGACAAACATAAGTCTGTAATAGCCAATTTTTACCGTCAATTAATTCTTCCTCATTCGAAGACATGATTGTGACGAATAGACCTATACAACGCTTAAACTTGAAAACAAATGCTTACTTACGGTTACACACAATCCTATCATGACTTGTTTAGTATGAATTTTTGTTTACAGGGCTGCGTTTGCGTTCGCCATTCGCCATACGCAACAAAAATAGTAAATACTTATAAATATAAGTACCTACTTGTTTTACTTACAAGTAATTACTCAAAATTCAAAATATTTTTCTGGTATTTACTTTCGAGAGAGTTCTAGTTTTTATTCAAATAAAAATAAGTAATAGCTTCTACTTAGAAGTTTCAGCTTTTTCTTATAAGTTATGACTTGCAAGGTAATACTTTTCTTTATTCAATAAACCCATTGGTAGTGATTCAATTTATACCATATTAAATATGCGATCATCATATTAATTATAACCAAATAATTTGTAATAAGTGTCTTAAGAAAAATGCATCTATCACTGTTTGGCACCAATGGTAAGAAATATATACAAAATTGCTTTTGATTCAGTGTTAATATAATTGATTTGGTTTGTGATTTAAAGTTCTTTTTGTTTTCAGTTTTTAAATGATCACTGTTGTAAAGAAAATGTTGGCCCTCCAAAATACCCTGTCGATCGATGAAATATTCAAGCCTCAGCCATCAATATCAAAAATTGATTCAATGACATTGACATCAAACAAGAGAACTCCCCAAAATCTTCAAGGGTCCAAATGTGTGTAAGTTTAATTTAAGCTCAAAAGTTAAATTCATTTATCACAGTGTCCAGATGATGAATAAGAATTTGATAACTACAAGTGCTGTACAAATAAATCAATAAAACAATTATTGGATGAAGAAATGCTCCTCAACCTAACTAGTCAACTCAATAAGCGTATGGCAAATTTTATCCACACTCAAATTTGCCTTGATAGTAAGACACCAACAGGATGATGCTTCAACTTCAATTTTTTCAAACTTATTTGCCACTCCAAGTTGCAAAACTTTTATAAAGGTCTTGAGCACTTATATATGCTGATTTTGTTACAGAAACATTTTGGATAGGTTTGTTTTATAAATATGTAATTATTGTAATGCATATTTGTTTGAGTATTTCCATGTTTAAATAAACAAATTATATGAAGCGGCGTTAATTTACTGCAATAAAATTTTATTTCAAGTTTGAAATTAATGCAAAAATATAATGAAGTAAAATCAAATAAAAATATAAATTGGCAAAATATTTGATTAGTTTTAAATCACAAAACAGTCAATATGGTTGTTTAATGATTTGAAACTAGTCAAATATTTTTCCAATTTACTTTTTTGTTTGATTTTCTTCATTACATTTTTGCCCAGCTACCACAAAGTAAAATTCCAAAAAGCCCGCTCGTGGCAGCCATATTGAATTTTAGTACCACTCCAATTTGATAGATGGCAGCACATCGCCTTAGAATTTTACCATTGAGTTTCCCATCTATTCACTTTCCCCTAATCTATGGTTAGGTGCAAGTAAACTTCGTACGGTTGAAGTTGGAATTGCAATAGAACAAAAAATAAATAAACAATAAAGTAACATTAAACAGCGATGAGTTGTAGGATTATATTGAAAAGACAGCATCGGACCACAATAAATCCTTCTACATAGTGCTAATGCTAATAGTCATTGGGAGACAATAGAAGTTGGTTTTAATGAACTGATAATTAATAGTTACAGGTCACAGGTTAACTGCAACAAAATTAATAACAACCAGCCAGCGAATTACGTGGAATGTATTTTGCATTGAAAATGAAACACACCAATTATTTAGTGCTTCAATATGCTAATACCATTTGTCTGTGCAAATAGTTTCTAACTATTCTTGTACAAATAGAAGTCTAGACAGTTCATAAATTGATTTTTATTTTTGATTAGTTCGTTAACGTAAAATTGATCGTCAAACTTAATAGTTTAATATAATTTCTGCAAGTTAAATGTTTTAACTTCTCTTTTGATCCTTTAACGCTACTGAAAATGGGTCGATATAGACAGAGAATATCTTACACGCACACATTGTTTCGAAGTTTAACCCTTTTTGCTATAAATTATGGTCTAAAGCGGTATGTTTTGGTGAAATTATTGCAAAAACTGCTGATTTAAAGGCCGTCTACCTTTAAAACAGGACACATTAGATTTGCATTTTACGTTGAACTTATTCAATTAACAGCACGAAAGAAAATAGTTATGTTTTCTACCATATGTACACAATGTTGTAGTTCTTTATAGGGTAGATTTGTAATAAAAGTTACAATTTTAAGCGAGCGAATTTTCCAAATTTATATAGTGCCCTAGATGCCAACGATTGGTCATTTTTAGACTCTATTAGCGACGTGAATGTAACTTGTTCAAAATTTTATTCAAACTTAAATTCTCTTTTTGATTTGTTTGTTCCACTTCACAGAAAACGTAAACATGACTATCCACCTTGGTGTAATGCCGAAATTATAAATAAAAATAAATTAAAAAACTTTTGCCATAAAAAATATACTAAAACTAGCGATCCGTTTTATTTAAATCGATTTAAAAATTTAAGAAAAGAAGTCAAAAGACTTACTAGGGTTGCATATGATATCTACATCTCTAAAGTTGAAAACTCCGTCTCTAGTGAGCCTAAAGAATTTTGAAAATATATTCAAACTAAAAAAGGTAAATCGAGAATACCGGGAATTCTGTTCAACGAAGGAGTTTCTTACGACACTCCTCAAAACATAGTAGATGGATTTGCTGAGTACTTTAGTAGTGTGTTTGCATCAGTATCTGATACGATCCTAACAGAGGACTTAAATAATCTTCCAAGTATAAATATCGAAAGTTTAAGTGACGAAGATATTATTTTTGCAATCAACAAACTAGCCGCTAAAATCACCTCCGGTGAGGATGGTATACCCAGTTTTTTAATTAAAGATTGTAGAAATATTTTTATAAAACCTTTTAAGTTTATTTTTAATATGTCATTAAAAACTTCTATATTTCCAGATAAATTTAAAATCGCACGTGTATGTCCAATTCTCAAGTCAGGAGATCCATCTCTATTTAATAACTATCGCCCTATTTCAGTTTTAAATAATTTTGCTAAGATTTTCGAAATTTGTATTTATAATAAAATTTACCCTCTAACTAAATGTTTAATATCGGTACATCAGCATGGTTTTATGGAAAATCGTTCTACTGTTTCTAATTTATCATCTTTTTCTCAGATTTTACATGAGACTTTAGATAATTGTGGTCAAGTAGATGTAGTTTTAACAAATTTCGAAAAAGCTTTTGATAAAATCGACCCAAAAGTAATTGTTAACAAGTTAGATCAATTTGGATTTTCATCAGCAATGAAAACAATCTTCCACTCATACTTATCTTGTCGACAACAATTTGTTTCATATAATGGGTTTTCATCAAATTTATTTTATGCTACCTCAGGGGTTCCTCAAGGGTCCAATATGGGTCCTCTACTTTTCTTGTATTTCATCAATCATGTCACTGATTATATCGCTTGTTCCAAATTGTTATTGGAAGATGATTTAAAAGTATTTCTTGAAATTTCTGATATACATGATTGTTTATTCCTTCAAGAACAATTAAATAATTTATATGATTGGTGTAAGCCCAATAAATTGTTTCTGAACGTACGAAAATGCAAAGCTATAAGTTTTAGCAGAAAAGTCAACACAACAAATTTTAATTAAACCATTAATAATGAAGAACTAGTCAGGTGTGATCAAACTAAAGATCTAGGTGTTATATTTGATTCGGAGCTAACTTTTAGTGTACATGTTAATACTATTACTAAATCTGCAAATAAAATGTTAGGATTTTTATTTCGCAATTGTCAAAAGTTTAGAACTGAAGCTGCCTTAAAGTCACTGTACTTTTCATTAGTTCGTTCCAAGTTGGAATATGCTTCTTTGATTTGGTATCCGAAGACAGAGTTGCAGAAGAACAGCATTGAAAGGGTGCAATGCAAATTTTTAAAGTTTTTAAATTACAAGGTTAGGGGTATCTATCCCCCCCACGGATTTGATGAAAATGTGTTGCGTAATGGATATAATGTACAATCCCTTGAAAATAGAAGAAAATTAATGTTAATTTCTACAATTTATAAAATAATTCATAATATAATTGATTGTTCTATTCTACTAGAAGGACTTTACTTTTTAGTAACACGACAAAATGCACGGACATTTAACACGTTTTCTCTTCCTATTCCCAGGACTAACCTGCTAATGAAATCACCAATATATATTATGTGCCAAAATGTTAATATTTTATGTTTGAATTGTGATATATTTTTTGAAAAACTTGCACATGTTTTGAGCATAGTCACCCTTAATTTTTAATTTTAATTTTTACTTTAAGCTTTATATTCATTTTGTTGTTATTATTATTTATTACCATCTTAGTACTTATTTCTGAATTGTAATATACATTTTTTTTCTTTGAAAAACTTGAATTGAACATGTTTTGCGCAGGGTCAATTTAATTTATAATTTTTATTTTCACTTTTTTTTTAGCTTTATATATATATTTTGTTATTATTATTTATTTTAGTACTTATTAATATTTACTCTTAAAAATCTATTAATGTTATATTTTGTCCTATCTTTGGATGTTATATCTGTTGGGCAATAAAGAATTTATTTATTTATTTACTTATAATTAAAATTATATCAGAAGCGAGAAAATTCGAAAAGTTCCTTCGTCGTGATGTATTGAAGATTTTTAATTTTCCTTAATATACGCTTCACACAGTAGTCTGTGAAGAGTTTTATGTATTCGGTTCCATCCGCCCGTCCGATGTCACGTTTTTTGTCAGCACCATGAGTCAAAAATGAAAAACGATATCAATTTGAAAATTTCAGGAAACATCAAGGCGACGAAGCCTATTGATTAAAATCTGATTAAAAATGGGGGGTTAGGGGGTTGAGATAATCAAAAACGAAAAGCGATATCAACATATTTTTAGTAAAAATTAAGCTCTATAAAAAGATGAAGCCTATTGATTTTGAAAAAAATCAGAATTAAAATGAGAGGTTGAGGGGGTTGAAATATAAAAAAAATCCTAACTCAAAAACAAAAAAAATATCAACTTAAAATGTTTAGCAAAAATCAAGCTCTTTAATGGGAAAAAGCTCCTTGATTAAAAAAATATTTAAAAATGGGGGTTATGGGTGGGTTGAAATAAAAAAAAACTTAAATCAAAAATGAAAAGTGATATCAACATAAAATGTATAGTAAAAATCAAGCTCTATAAGAGAATGAAGCATATTGATTCTGAAGAAAATCTGAATAAAAATGGGGGCATAAGGGGGGTTGAAATATTGAAAAAAGTAAAACAAAAAACTATATCAAACTGAAATCTTCAGGAAAATCAAGCTTTATAGGAGAATTAAGCCTATTTATTCTGACAAAAAAAATCTGAATGAAAATGTAAAGAGTATAATATAGAATTATTATTATATAAAATTATATAGAATTATTATTAATATAGAATTATATATCTTTATCCTAGTTTAAATTCTGAAATAAGATAGCATACGTTAAATTAATACCCAATTTTATTATTTTAACTTTATTATTTTATTATTTTGTAATTTTAATTACTAGTTTGCTATTTTTTAGAATTTAACCAATAAATGAAGGACCAGTAATTATATTTCCAAGAATACCACACCAAACATGTAACTTTTTGCGGACGTTGTGCGAGTGTTCGTCACTTTAGTACAGAAAATTTTGTTTATTAACATTACCATTACGAAAAATGAAGACTCATCGCTGAAACAGATATTCAGCAGAAGATTCGAGTTGGCGTTGACTTGATCAGACATAGTTTCACAAAACTCTATTCGCCTATTAAAATCATCTTCGTAGAGCTCTTGAAGTATCTGCATTTTATAGGAATGCAATTTATACATTTTCAGTGCGCTTTCCACAGTCTCGCTTGATATTCCCGTCTGTTCTGCTGAGCTTGTATGGAGCTAGTTGGCACTAAAACAAATGTTCCCAAAACTTCAATTTGAGCTTCTTCATTTAGTACTCGTCAGTTATTTCTTTTTCTATTTTTCACTGAACCAGTTTCCAAAAACTTTGCTACCAAATCGAGAACATATCTGTGACTTACATTACGATTAGGATTTCTTTAATTAAAAAGAAATGCTGCCCTTCGTGCGAATTTTCCATCTTTTCCATATTACTGAGTTAAACTACATAAATAAATCTAATTACAGGTGTTTAAATCAGTCACTAAGTCGGAGTAATAATGTGCAAAATACGTTCACCTCTGTCCATAAACCCCAGTGTCTAATTGTTGGGGATGGTAATGCAAGAGGTCTTATTAATATAGTAAAACATTTAACTAAGGCGAAATATGATATTAACTGTCAATGGTCCTTCAAATATTGCTTTGAGGAATATATTAAGAGATATAAAACCTTAATGTCTAAACTAGGTAAGCATGACGTTTTATTTGTAGGTGCCGACAATGCTCTCACAGGTAGACCCTTACCATTAAAACTACTTTATTCTCTGCTGCAATCTAAGTTGGACACTAATATATTTATCTGTGGGCCACCACTTTGTTATAACCGTCAATTTCTTAACAAAATCATACAGGAAAATGACTATAAAATTCAGTCCTAAATCAATTCAAACATGCTCATTTTATTCCATCGAGAACTTGCACCAATGACGGTCAAATTACATATAATGACAAAGTACAGCTTTTGGAATTATTTCTATCCATTTTTAATAGCCATAAGCCATATGATTTACTAAGTACTATTGAAACTTCTCACTCGTCTTCTGTCGATCAACTTGAAGGTCAATCTCGAGTAAATCATGAAAATGACGCTGTATCAAATTTTCTAATTACAACGACCCATGTTTAAAAAACTCTTTAACTACACCTCTATCTATTTTGTATCAAAACGTCAGAGGAATCAGAACAAAATCTATACAGTTATTAACTAATTCTCTTTCATGCAACTTTGACCTGATTATGTTAACCGAAACGTAGTTAAATAACTCATTCCGCAGCTCCGAATTTTTTAATGAAAATGACCACACAGTTTATAGGAGAGACAGAGAATATGACTCTCTTGATTGCTCACGTGGTGGTGGTGGTGGTGGTGGTGGTGGTGGTGTACTAATTGCTGTATCATCTCAAATTCAGTCTAATATCATTCACTCTCAAGCATCCAATTTATTTGAAGACATTTGGATTAAAATTAAAATTGAAAACACCTACTTAATATTTGGAACTATTTACATTTCTCCAAATGCATCTTTAGACTCATACATATCTCTTTGTAAACAATGTGAATTGATAATGGAAAAATACAAAAATTATAAGTTTGTCATAGGAGGAGATTTCAATCTACCCCGGTTGGGAACGTGAATTTGATATTGTCCTACCTAAACTAATACAACCAGCGAAGGCCGAAGCTGTTATTGATGGTTTGTGTTTAAATGAACTTAATCAGATTAGCGATGTACTCAACTCTGATAAACGTATCCTCGATTTAATATTTGTAAGTGAGTTTGAATCTGTAACATGTGTAAAATCAGATTTTTTTTCTATCCAAGGTGGATCCTTTGCATCCTTCGCTGAAAATACAAGTTTTTAATAAAGTAACACCAATTCTCCGCGACAACAAAATTGTCTTTAGATATCAATTTCACAAAGCTAACTTCATAGCTCTAAATAATTACTTTAATAGGATTGACTGGTCTTTTATCAGCGATTTAGTTAATATTCACAAAATAGTTGAACGATTCAATCGTATCATATGTGAAGGTATTAATCTTTACGTGCCTAAAAGAAAAATTAGTGGTAATAAGTATCCCATCTGGTTTGACTTATCGAAAAAAATAAGCTTTATAAAACTTTTAAAAGAACTCGTCGGAATTCTGATTACATTTTGTATTCCAATAAGCGACGTGAAGTTAAATTCCACACTGAATGAAATTACTTGACATTCATTACCGACACAGAACATCTTTTTCCTCAAAATATTAAGCATTTCTGGACATTCATAAGAAATCTAAAACGTGATAACGGTCTCCCTAATCTAATTGTATACAACAATATTGAATTTACTAATCCTAACGAAATAACCAATGCTTTGGCACATCACTTACAATCTTGCTACAATACCGTCAACGTCGCAAATTCCGCACTTCCCACTCCAGTAACTTTTGCCTCAACTTTAAGTACTCATACCTTTACTCCCCAGGAAGTTATTTCTAAAATTAACAGTCTGATGGCATCCCTCCGATTTTGTTGAGGAAATGCTGTGATGCGTTGTCTGTTCCCCTTAGTCAAATTTTCCAGAAATCCTTTTTTCAGGGTATTTTTCCAGATATATTGAAATTTTCCAGTCTAATTCCAATTCTGAAGTCAGGTGATAAATCTAATATAAAAAACTATAGGGGTATATCTATTATATCCACAATTCTCAAATTATTTGAATCAATTCTTACTGATGAAATAGCTGCTTCCTTCAAATCTTATATCTCCCCCTTTCAGCATGGTTTTTATCAGGGGCGTTCTACTGCTACTAACCTTTGTTGTTTCCAGGACTATATATTAACCTCTGTGGAAGCTGGGCACCAGGTGGATGCAATTTACACTGATCTGTCAAAGGCCTTTGATAGTGTTTCTCATCAACTGCTTTTAAAAAAACTCTCCGAAATAGGTATTGCTGGTAACTATCTCAATTGGATAAAATCATACCTAACTAATCGCTCCCAACAAGTTTCTATTCATAATTTTACATCACGGAAAGTTTCATCAGGCGTTCCGCAAGGCTCACACCTTGGTCCTGTCCTGTTCTCACTTTTATTAACGACGTAACTTCCTGCTTTTTAAATAGTACTTGTCTTCTATATGCAGATGACTTGAAATTTTTCAGCACAGTCACACATAACACTACTGCCCTTCAAGGTGATCTAAAGAGACTAAACGAGTGGTGCAAGGTGAACCATCTCTCATTAAATACCAGTAAATGCAAGACCATCCAGTTCACTAGAGCGTTAACCCCTTCTCTAAATCAATACAAAATCGGTAATACTGTACTGCAAAATGTCACATGTGTGAATGATCTAGGGGTGATATTTGATATGGAACTGTTCTTTCGAGAACATATTGATTCCATTATCTGTAAAGCTTTCCGGATGCTAGGCTTTATTAAAAGAAATACTCAACATATGTATGATACTAAAGCAATCTTAACATTATTTAACAGCCTTGTTAGAAGCATTCTTGAATATTGCTCTGTTGTATGGCATCCTAATTACACCTGCCACATAGAGAGGATAGAACGAGTTCAGCGTAAATTCACTAACTACTTGCTGTTTAAACACCACTTTCCCTACCAAAACGTTGGGTACGAAAGTAGACTGCTTTTATGTGGTATGCAAAGCCTAGAAATCAGAAGAAGACATGCACTAGTTCTGTTTCTGTTTAAATTAATTAACGGTAAGATTGACTGTAGCGCCCTTTTACACTTAATTAGCTTTTTGGCACCTACTCGACGTACACGTCATATTTCATTGTTTTTCATCAGAAGACATAGAACCAACTATGGACAAAGAGCATTTATTGATCGTATGTGCCACATTTACAATAAGCTTTACTCCGACTGTGACCTATTTAACACACCGTTGCATGCGCTAAAGAGTAATTTGAAACTGTCAAAATAATTTTTTTTTGTTTTTTTTTAGCTTTAATATTTAAACCGATTTCTATGTATGCTTTTGTGAATGTGATATTTTTGTGTAGGTTTTCTACATACATGTATTAATTGTTATATATTTTTTTTAACTCTGTGTACCATTTAGAATAATAATTCTGTAGTGTACCTATTTGAATAAATAAATAACTAAAATAAATAAATAAACGAAAATCATTTCGATTCTTTCCTGTAGAGAGTAAACCATTTTTGCAGTTTATTCACTTAATTAACGCTATCTCTGAACTGCCCAACAAGTAAAACTGGATTAACAATACTGTAATTTCATTATTCAGTCATGCTCTAATCCTCCAAGTCCTTCTCTGTCTTATTTGTCCTTTGAGGCTCAACTTGTCCGATTATCATACATAATTAAACCCCTTAAGACCAAACATATGTGACGACTATGGCGGAGGAGCTTTCGATGACTATTCGAGAAAGAACGGGATAATGTTTCTAGTGTATTGGTGAGAATAGGTGAACGTGAACATTCTAGCACCTTCGCCAAACTTTTAAATTTGTATATAAATATTGGTGGAGGGCTAAGCGGGGATTAATTAGATATATGGACAGGGAAGATAAATAGTGAACAGTTTAAAGATATTTGAAAGTAAAGTTTCGTCTGACATATCTTTAAAAACCGAAATTTCTTCCGACTTGGAAACCAAAATGTCTTCTATGGAAAATAAATTTTCGTCCAATATTTCTTCCTTAGAATAAAAAGTCTTCCGAAATGTCTTCTTTAAAAGATGAAATCTCTTCTGATATGACTTTCATGAAAAACGAAATTTCTTCTATGGAAAATAAAATTTCTTACGTTGAGGAGAAAATAAAAGAAATGGAAAAGAAGTTAGAAGAACTGGAACATTCAGACCCGGCCAAAGACGTTGAAATTAAGTGCCATGAGGTGGAGTCGAAGTTGAAATTGGAAGGAGCTGTAAACTCTCCTCGTGTTAAAGCCCCAACTTTTGACGAGAAGCTTGGACGAACTACCTTAAGCAGTTCGAAACAGCTGCCAGAGCAAACGAGTGGTCTGAACGAGAGAAGGCAATAAAGGACCAGGCACCTTTCTTATGGAGAAATGGCCTTCGGTCAAATTTTATAAAACTTTTCTAGGTGATAGTAGTCAACTTAGCGACCAAAAGTGTCCTTAGCCCCAATCCAATCCTATGGCTAGTTTTTGATATACAGGGTGTTAAAGTTCTGAAATTGCCACTTTTCATAACGCCGCAGTCGGAAACAGGGTACAACAATTAAGGTTTTCTATGCAGGATGTGGTTTTTTAATTCTTACACCACATATTCACGTTAAAACATTTTTGTAAAATGTTTTCGTTATAGGGTGATTTAAAGATTTATAGAAGATATTTTTTTTGAATTCTAAAATCTTTATTACAACGGTGAAACAGTTACCATCTTACACTTTTTAGTATATTCAATATTCTAAAACTCAAAGCGATCTATTTTAAGAGTGAAATATACAGGGTGACCCAAAAATCAGCCTAATAAAGCATTTCTTGTTTACTGCTCCATGTGTGAACCTACGTGTATTTCTTTCGAGTTGGAGTTTTGGAAACCACTTTTAAAACAATTAGGAAACCCTTTACTATATATTGTATAGGGTGATACTTCCATAATAATTATTTACTGCATGTAAAATTGATAAAAAATCACAGTTTTCTACACCACCCTGTAAAAAAAAACGAATCAGTCAAAAATTAATTTTTTTATTTCTATAAAGTAACAATTACATAATCTTTATCGTGTAAAAGATTCATTCTATTTGTTTGACTAGTTTTACCTGTACTTTTAAATGTTAAAGGTTTTTGCTACCTAATCTGCTAATAATTTCTGCTAAAAGGATACACAATACAATCATTACTGTTTAAATACTAACATGTAATTAAACGCCCTTTAAAATGATGTGCAACTTGACCCCCTTTCCCATGGGGTTTCGCGATTTTTCATATTATTTACCGGAAGGAAGATATTCATGGTGGGAAGTTTTCGGTGTGTCACCCTGTATATTGTATAGATAGGTATTTTTTATTTTGTTACTTTTCCATCTTTTATATTTCACTCAAGCAATAAAATTATTATTTAACCTTATTTTTAACTTCTATTTTGTTGCATAAAAATTCACCATTCAGAAATGTAATAAAATGTCATGTTTATTCAGATGATTAAAGTCAAAGTGGTAGTACCTATAGTGATTACTTATACCATAACCATCCTGCTATGTTTATTTTTAGAAAAAACCTAACTTAAGATATAGTTGTTAACTCCAAAAATTAAAAATGTACGAATATATTCGTTCAAGTATAAATGCTAAAGAAGGCATTCCTCTTCTCTGAAACTCACAAGGAAACATATATTCCACAGATAAACAGGACAAATTCTTGCCGATACCTTCTCCACAGTTTTCACATCAAAATTTGTGAATACACTTATTCCATCAATCATTTCAAATCGAACAGAGAATGAATTACATTTTGGGAGTTTCAATCCCTACTGATTTGGAGTCTAACCGTAGACGAACTTCTATGCAGATTGACTGACCTCGACATACCCTGTCAAGATTATGCCGGCAGTCATATTTTCTAGAGGCAAATTTGAAAATTTCCTGTGTAATATAGTCAGTGGCGTAGCCAGTCATTTTTCATGGGAGGGGTTTTTAAGAACTATGGGGAAGATTCCATCAAGAAAGTAAATAAAAACAGTCAATAGCGATCAACGTCCAAACTATAGCGGAAATAATGACGCGAGGACCCGCCAAGGGGGGGTTCTGACCCCCCCGTGGCTATGTCACTGAATATAGTCCAAAGAGGACTAGGAGAGTGTTCGATATGCGATACAGTACACGTATAAGCTACCAGTTCCGCAATTTTATTGAATTTAAGAGTAAAACTGAATAATTTAATTTATTAAAGTGATATCTATAGTGGTGTTTACGAATCAACATCCTTTAAGTTAAATCTGTGAGTACAAATTTAGTATATTTAGCCATTAAACTGCTATAAACAAACAATTTTACCATCGTGAATAAGATAAGAATCCTGCAAAAACCTGCACAGTGGACAACATTGCTGAATTAACAGGACAATATTCAGATGTCTCGAACAAAATTTAAATTAAAATTATTTATTTGAAGCATAGCTATGAATAGCACAATACCATCTAATAATTTGTAATCAACTACAAGTATTAACAATACATTGCAATCTTATTGTGTAGCTGCAAGTCACGAACATTGTCCAATTAATGAACAAGCTATTGTTTTCAACTCTATTCAAGGCACAAAACTGTCTGACTATTTACTACAGATTGGACCAATTATTTAACCAAAAAATATTATGGCTGCATCAAGAATATATAATAATCGAATTTTTGTGTTTTTGTCTACTACTTAAATGGTCGACAATTTTCTTGTAAACCATAATTCCATTACAGTAAATAATGAGTTATTTCCTATCCGAAGACTCATTACTCCATTCGAACGTTTACTTATTTCAAATATCAGTTCTTTAATTCTTCTTTGGATATTAGCTGAGATCCTTTAAAATATTGGACCCAAACTTATGTCACCCATTTCCAATCTTAAAATAGGGGCTCCTAACTCTGAGTACAACCATACAATGAGTTTCAGGCGTTGTTTATATTGTACCCCCAGAAGATATCATTATATCTGATTTAATTAAAATTAATTTCAATGGCGTCACTTACAGATTATTCTTATCTTGTGAAAACACCTGTTTTAAATGTAAACACCTGTTTTAAATGTAAACACCTGTTTTAAATGTAAACATCTGTTTTAAATGTAAACAAAAAGGTCACTTTGTATCACAATTTACAACAAGTATTACCCAACCTGTTCCTACAACCATCCAATCCCAGCCCCTTCTCACTTCCCCGACAAATACAAACAACTCTATACCAGAAATGACACAATAATAGAGGACAACGACGAATCTCAATCACAACCTAATAACAAAAGACTTGTTTTCGAAATTTTAACTCCCACCGAAGAAACTTTATCCAAACACAACTCAGAAATTATCGCTCAAATCAACAGAGAAAATCTAGACAACAATAAATCAACAAAAAAAAAACAAAAATCGACCAATCATAACAATCATTATCGACTCGAAGCTCACCAAACCTGAAACAACAAAAAAAAAAAAACAAAAAATTGACCAATCACAACCATCATTATCGACCCAAAGCATACTGAAACCATTCAATCATCTCAACTTTCAAAAACTACAGACAACAATCTTTGAATTTTAAAAATTTCATAAATCACCATTTAACCTAGACGAAATTCAACTCATCAATCTATTGAATAGAACTTACAAATGTAAAGACGCAATTAGCGTAGTTAAGGATTAAACTTTTGATTTTGAATCGTTTATAATAATGTTAATGGAAATTCATCGCCTTACATCAAAGTTAAAAATAAGATCACAAAATAACACAAAAGAAATTAACTTCTCATTTAGAGTCGCTAACTGACCTCAATAGTGATTCGACCGACGAATTTTATTAAAAAAAGGCTTTAAATATTTATTACAATGGAATCAAAATGGATATTATATCCATTTAGAAAATATCTGATAATGGAATACTCCCCAGAAGTTATCTGCTTACAAGAAACTCATTTCAAACCAAATAATACACCTAATAATTTAAAAAACTATAATGGACACTTCAAAAATCATTCTGATCAAAATACTGCGAGTGGAGGCATGGCAATATTTGTAAAATCGAACCTTCCAACATGTCATATTGCCTTGACAACAAATTTAAAAACTGTCGCTGTAACAGTACTATACTCTGTTTTTAAACTAAGAGGAGCGATTTGAATTTAAGTTGGCAATTCTGTAGCCTTCTGATTGGTCAGATTACAGTCAGTTTCACACATTACTTTTTAGCATGAACATCAGCTAATAATTGATATTGTTGACAGTTCTGACATTTTATAATTTAATATCTCATCCATTACTTAGTTTTTTACTTTATTTCGTAAATAATAGTTCTTCAGTAAGCAATTGTATTGAAAATCTACAATTATGGATCCTTCTACACTGAGTACTATTAAAGGTAGCAATTCCTGAAAAGCCATACAAGAAAGGGAAGACCTTATTATTTTACATGCTGATTCTGAAGGTTTTGTAGAAAATGCATTATTGGTTTTTGAAGGTAAAAAGATGGGAGATTACCATGAAGAGATGAATTCCGAAGTATTTTAGAAAAAAATAATTTTATTACTGATTTTTTAAAACTAAAAATTGATGAATTTCTAACCAAAATGATTAAAATGTAACTAAATATTCAAGCAAATTTTATTTATAAGAATAGAATAAAACTATTTACAAAATTGTTATAACATTTAAAACACCATCTACTACTTTGGGGATAATCTTAATTTGGCACATTACTTTCACAAAAAATATTTTAAAAATACTTAAAATTAATACATAGGTATGTATGAATAGTTCACTTTAAAAAATATGTTGACATGTAGTGTTATGAAAATGTTAGTTCGAGTTTTCAAAACAAAATCTGACTCATAGGCCTGTAAACTTATGAATGCCTTTATTTGCCATCTAGCGCATTAACCATGGGTTAACACTAAATAAGCCATAATATCCACATTACTCATAGAAGAGGTACCAGTTACTGTGTGATCCACTTGTCATTCACTGATTAACTTTTACTTTTTATACCTATAACAAATATATCCTTAAAAATATAAACAGATCTTTATATTTTATACTAACCTGGCTACATCTGGATATTCCATTAACAATTTTCTTAAATATTTAATATCCATTTTAAAAAGATCATAGTTATTCTCAAAAAGTCGATTTCAAAAGCAAGAAAAAAGTATTTCTGACATCAATCAACAACGATATTGACTTTAATTTGATAGTGACATTTCGTTTTAGACACACATTTCAGATCACAATAATGTGAAGTTTGCGACCGATGTCTGGGACCAATTAAAAAATTACTTCTATGACATTTATTCGTTTCTTAACCGCTCATTGGCCGTTCACCGACTAAGGCCCGAAGATAATTATTTCATAAATTTTGAACACGACTATATTTCGAAACTCGCTCTTAGTAACAAATCTAGTTACTTTTCCCTGTGTAAATGCGTCTTTTCAATTCGCTCCTCCTAGTTTAAAAACAGAGTATAGCCCCTTTCAAAATAAACATATGCTGTTTATACTAACCACCAGATATAAACTTTAATGAAATAGACTTTATTTATTTAATCATATACCAAGTCCTTCGATAGTATGCGGCGATTTTAATGGACATAACTTAATCTGGGAATCTAAAAATACAAACAGTAAAGGGCGTATAGTAGAAAATTCAATAAGTACGTGCAACCTAGCCCTTCTAAATGACGGATCTCCAACTAGATTTAATTTGGACACAGGATCATACTCGAGAATTGACCTAACTATATGAAACTCTTCCTTGCTAACAAAACTGAACTGGGAAGTACTAAATAATCTGTACGAAAGTGATCAATTTCCGATAATTACCAATATAATACATTGCACAAATAATAATAATAACAACAACGATCCCCTACCAAAATGGAGACTAAATAATGCAAATTGAGATTTTTTTTCCGAAACGATCCATAAAAAATTGGAAAATATAGAATTTAACGACAACATTGACTTAAAAGATAATAGTCCTATAAGCTGCTCATATTGCTATAGGAAAAACTAAAGTTTTAAAACGCCACAAGTCCTTGTCCTTGTGGAATGACGAGTACGCTGCTGCGTTAAAAGTTTAGAAATCCGCTTGGAATAAATACAAACGACATAAATCTGAAGATCAAGACAATAACCATGAAGAACAAAATGTTGCCAAAAATATGTTAAAAGTATAAATAGTAATACTACTATAGCTGAAGTTTGGAACAAGATTAGAACAATCTCAGGCTGTAAATTATGTCAAAGTATTCCGGGTCTAGAAGAAGATAATAAGCGTATTCTTACAAATGACAAAGAAATAGTAGATGAATTAGCCCTTACATTTCATAAACATTCGGCTAACGCTGTTTATAAAAGATCATTTCTAGAATATAAACTTAATTCTGAGACTGTGCCAATACATATAACTCATAACGACGATAGTATAAATGCACCCATTAGCGAAGACGAATTTTGTGAAGTACTGAAATCTATGAATAACACATTAGAACAAAGAAGACTTCACATAACATTCACCTATGCTATTAAAATTTCGTCCAATAAATCAATTCCCACATACCTGAATTTATTAAAAATCCCTGTTCTTATTAATCATAATTCTAATCATGCACCCTTTTATACTAGAATTCAAAATATTCTTCGTACACTACAGTGGCCAAAAATTCCCAACGTATTATCAGCTAATATCCGCACCCCCCCCCCCCTTGGCTCATTCTCCAACTCTCAATAAACCTCTTCTTAACACAATTCGATAAAAACACTGACGATAATCTGATGAAATCGCATTTCAAGAGAATTCTGCAAGAACATTAAAATTTTCACAAAATCTACACTGACTCATCTAAAACTGATGATGGAGTGGGCGCAGCCCTAGATTAGAAGAGGTTATCCGTAGATACAAGTTACCTTATACAGCATCAGTATGTACGGGAGAATTATATGCCCTGCTCCAAGCTCTTAAACAGGTAGATAATTTAACTGCAACAAATTATATTAGATTCACTATCCTCCCTTCATCGTCCTCAAAGATTTGACCTCAAACCAGATGACGCAAACGCTTCTCAGGAATGGAATCACTGGTTTAAAACCTCTCGTAACTTTATTTCTTCATCAGATATACAAGATACAGATATACTAAAGGTACTAACGAACTTTATATTTCCATCTGTTTACGAATATGTAAGTGAATGCGGAACTTACAGTGATGCAATTAGCGTTTTAAAGAACATTTATATAAAACCGGTAAATGAAGTTTTTGCTCGACATAAACTTAAGACCCGGCACCAGAAATCTGGAGAAACGATTGACAGGTATCTCGAATCTCTCAAACGCCTAGTTAAAGACTGTTACTTTAAAGCTGTTACTGCATAAATTAACAGAGATGAAAGTATTCGCGATACATTCACAGATGGTCTGTAATCATCATATATTGGACAGAGATTACTTGAAAATCAGAATTTAAGTTTAGATGACGCCTTCAAACAAGCAAGATCTTTTGAAGTTGCACAACATCAATCTCAAGAATATTTAATTCCCTCGATCAATGCGGTGGCTAGTAAAAATTCACTTTCTGATTCTGTTGATTATAAAACAACGGTAGCTGCTATAAGCTGTTACTTTTGCAGGTTAAGAAAGCACTATAGAACCGAATGTCCTGCTAGAGATGCAATTTGTAGATCATGTGGTACTAAAGGACACTGGCAAAGGTCTGTAAGAAAAAGAATAGGACTAGAAGATCAAATCTGTCCAATCATTATTCTAATTGTATAGCTTTCATGCCGACTTGTTTGAAAAATGCAATTGTTTCTGTATCCATAAATGATTCAATGGCTTTTGTACTGATAGATACAGGAAGTCCAGCTAGTTTTATTAGTGAAAATACAGTTCACAAACTCAATATTCCTATTATTCCGAGTAAAAGCGAGAAAGTATCTATGGCTTCTACTTCTCTTTATTCTTCAATCAAGGGACGATCCAAAATAAACCTTCATCTACAAGGACATGACTACAAAGACCTCATAGTTAGTATTCTTCCAAATCTCTTTTCAGATATTATTGTTGGACATGATATATTAAAACGACATTCTTGTGTACAAGTACAATTCGGTGGAGAAGAAGGGCCTCTTAATATATGCAATTTTGCAGTTGCTAATCTGGAGCCAGCACAACTTTTCATAAATCTATCACCTAACTGTCGTCCAATTTCTACTAAATCTTGTAGACATACCGTTTCTGATATAAAATTTATTGAATCTGAGATCCAACAATTACTAAAAGAAAGAATAATAGAAGAAAGTATTTCACCTTGGCGAGCGCAAGTATCATCAGAAAATTATCGTCGTAGAATGGTTATTGATTACTCTTAAACAATTAATTGATATACAGATTTAGATGCCTTCCCGTTACCTCGAATTAACGACATTGTCAATAAAGTTGCCTCTTATCGGTTATACAGTTCTGTTGATCTCCGAAATGCATACTATCAGATACTAATCAGTGAAAAAGACAAATCTTATACAGCGTTTGAAGCTTGAGGTAAGCTATACCAATTCACAAGAATTCCGTTTGGAGTAAGTAATGGCGTTCCTGCATTTCAACGTGCTATGAATAGTATAATTTCGGCTGAAGGTCTAGATGGTGTTCAGGTTTACTTAGATGATATAACAATTTGTGGAAATAATCAAGATGAGCATGACAAACATTTAAAAAAATTTATGGATGCTGTAATAAAATACAATTTAACTCTCAATATGCAAAAAAGTTCCTTCTCAATGAGAGAAATTCATCTTCTAGGGTATATAATTAGTCATAAATCTATAAAGCCGGATCCTGAGCATCTTCAACCTATTCGTAATTTGGCAATCCCTAATGATACTGCTTCACTTCGTAGAGCTCTTGGCATGTTTTCACACTATGCTCAATTTATTCCCCAATTTGCTAGTAAAATACAGCATCTAACTAGAAGTTCGTTCCCTCTAAACTGTGAATCAATAAAAGTGTTCGAGGAATTAAAACTAGACATTCAAAATGCTGTAGTTTCATCGATAGCTGATCGAGCTATGTTCGTAGTGGAGACAGATGCTTCTGATCATGCAATCGGAGCTACCCTATCCCAGAACAATCCCAGAACAATCTTTCTAAATCAGAAATACATCATTCCTCTATTGAAAAGGAAGCTTACGCCACCGTGGAAGCGCTACGGAAGTGGAGACATTATCTCATTGGCAGATACTTCCGACTTATAACAGATCAGCGTTCCGTTTCCTTCATGTTTGATAGAAATCATCCAAGGAAAATAAAAAACGAAAAAATCATGAGATGGAGACTGGAACTGTCAAGTTACAACTATGAAATTATTTATAGACCTGGAAGGGAAAATATGACAGCTGACGCATTATCCCGAATATGTTCTTCGATTGGAAAAAATTTATCACAGCTACGTAGGTTACACGAAGTTCTATGTCACCCTGGCAGACAAGGATGTACCATTGGGTAAGAAGTAAGAACTTACCTTTTTCTTTGGAAGATATACGAAATATAATATCAAGTTGCCATGTGTGTACTATAATAAAACCTCGATTTCATAAACACGATGGTCATCTTATCAAAGCAACTCAACCTTTTGAGAGAATTAATATGGATTTCAAAGGGCCACTGCCTTCATCATCAAGAAATCGTTATTTACTTATTTTAGTTGACGAATTTTCACGATTTCCATTCGCTTTCCCATGTCAAGATATGTCTGCTAGCACTGTCATTACAAAACTTAAAGACATTTAACATTGTTCGGAACACCTGCTTATCTACACTCTGATCGAGGTTCAAGTTTCATGTCACGTGAACTTAAATCATCTCTTTATGATCTTGGTATTGCTACAAGTAGAACCACAGTGTATAATCCACAAGGTAACGGTCAAAGTGAACGATCTGTTGGAATCATTTGGAAGACCATCGAATTAGCACTTAAGAGTCGCCAACTTGACATTACTAAATGGGAAATAGTCTATCAAGAAGCTCTACATTCTATCCGTTCATTATTATGTACATCGACAAACGCAACACCACATGAAAGAATGTTTAATTTCTCCAGAAGATCTAGCAATGGTGTAACAATACCTTCATGCCTGATGAATTCTGGACCTGTTTTAATGAAGCGACCAGTTCGTCAGTCAAAGTACGAACCTCTGGTTAAAGAAGTGTTATTATTGGAAGGCAATCCTGAATATTCATACGTTAGGTTACCTGATGGAAGAGAAACAACTGTCTCTACAAGACATCTTGCACCAATAGAGAATGCACTTGAAGAACCATTGCAAACAAATGAAAGCACTAAAACATTAGAAACACATTTTCCCACTCAGATTACTTTAGAAACTAATTCTCCCACTCCTAATCAAATTATTACTCCCACTCAAACTGTTACTCCAACTCAAACTATCAATCCAATTCAAACTGTCACTCCGACTAAAACCATAGATCACATGACGGATGTTTCCGTTTCTACCCCAATGCATGAACCTCAGCAATCTGCAAGAAGAACTATGCGTGAACGACGTCTCCCGTCTTATTTAAAAGACTACGTTACTTAGATAGTTTACACTAGTTAATTCACATTATCCAGCAGGGAAGAATGTCATAGAATTTATTAATTCAATTCACTATATTTGAGACTCACTGTATTTGATCTAAATTGTCAAGTTGTTATTTTAGTCAGAGTTGTCAGGTTGATTTATTCAATAGTTTATGTTAATTAATATTAATGCTGTAAAGCCTTAATGAAGGTAAATCATTCACTTCGTTTAATTATTACAACAATACCAAGACCAAAATTAAATTTATATGGTTTCCATCGCATATTGGAATTGTCGGAAACGAAATAACAGATCAGAAGCCATCAGAGATCAAATTGCTCGAACGATGTGTAAGTCCGTCGCCTCAGATTTAAGAAATATATTCAGAAACACATAAATAACTATCTGGAATTAACAATGGCAAGCAATATCTTCCAAGCTAAAAGAAATAAAACCAATACTAGGTCCCTGGGAACCTGTCTTCAACGATAGATATCGTCAAGTGATATTTCCAGGCTTCGAATAGCTCTCACCCACAAACATCTTATGAACAGAAGTGATCCTCCTGTATGTGATTTGTGTGATGTGCCTCTTACAGTGACCCATTTAATTGTGCAGTGTCAAAAATTTTTGCTTGAAAGAAATCAACACAAGCTACCTAATAATATAAAGGAAATTTTAAATAGTAAATTGCAATCTACGAACTAATCAAGTTCCTATCTGCAGTGAATCTATTACACAAACTGTAAATAAATGTATTAAAAATGTATTATTAAATTACTATATACGCTCATGACCTTTTAGCTTAATGCGTTCTTTTTAAATAAAAAAAAGAGAACTAGAATATTGTACTTTTACAAAGGCATTCCATTTTGAATATAACACATTTTTATCAGAATATCAATAGTGGTCGTCAACATTAGGTACAACTTTTGTATCCGTCGATAGGTAAATTCATAACAAATTTACTTCTAAACTGGGTGTTACATTTAAAAAACAGAGTAACAAACCTTGAATTTTACGCCTCACAGAAAAATGTTTCTTTCCTTGTAGAAGAAAATTTTGCATATCTTTCAATTTTTAGAGATTTAAAATTATCACATCGATTTTTATAATAATTTCGTTTAAAAGCATTCTTTTGTTAGAAAGTTAAGCTAATAAAAGTGTCCTAGAAGTAAAGCCATCCAGCTTTCCATCATTTTATCAAATTACTGTAGAATCAACAATGAAATTAGTTGGAAAAAGCAATTGCTGGTTGAACGTAATTAAACGTGGAACGAAGCAGAGTAGCAATAGAAAAAGGAAGTTCTTATTTAGAGGGATACATTCAGAGATAAAATGCATGAACCAATAGAGAAAAGACAAGACATTCAACGAGACAGCTAGGAAATTAAAATCACACTTTTATTAGGTGATAAAAACTATAATAAAGAGATAATAAATTATATAATCTCTATTTGAGTTTAAGAACTAAACATACCGAGTGCTCGAAAATGTTTCGCAAGTGCACTTAGATTTTTTTTGTAATTGTTAAAATAAGAACATATAAGGTACAAATGATCAATAAAATGGGAGACTTATTTCTACATGCCCAGCAGTACAACTCAGTTGGGTGCAAACTGAAACATTGAAGAGGAAAAATAATGAACTTTTATGTTGGTATATGATAGGATATTTCAAGAGAGACTGAATTAGATTTGAATTATTCCACCTTGAGAATATAGGATTGAAAGGAAGGATCGTTATAGTCATCAAAACTATTCCCTTGCTGCATTAGCGACAAAAGGATAATTTAGTTCGCAGTATATCAATACTCTATACATAACATAATTACTATTCCAAGATCAAATGGATTCTTAATTCCTAGAAGATTACCAGAAGCAACAATCGAAGTGTTAATATTATTTTTAAGCAATAACACTATATGTAGCCTAGTACAATGTTGATTGTAAAAATGGTGGAAAAATACTAACCTGTAAGGAAGTGTCACCTAGACGCACCTGGCTAATCTGATGGAAGAGGAGGGTGACTTTTTTGCCTCAAACGATAATGCTCATATCATACAAAATATACTACTGAGTGTTCTATGCGGACCGGACTGGAAGTATAACTACGATTTAACTTCCTTACAGGTAAGTAGTATAATCTTAAATTTTACGGTTTGAAAGCTGACTTACAAAGAACTACTCTGCGATTGTTATTTGTGAAATAATTTTAAACGGAAGGTGGTAGGTGTCAAATGAATACGTTGTCTTATTTTCAGAACTTGTAAACGTGTGAATTATTTATATTATCGTAACTTTGTACTCGTAGGAGTAAATTTGTGAATTTTTAGGTGCTGCTTGTGAACTATAAAATTTAAAGAATAAATACACATACCTACGTAAACGGAGTGGGCATTTTTTAATTTTGAGAATTGCTAGTAAAATGTTATATTACCGGTTGAACTACTTATAAGAATCAAGCGATGTTGTTATATTTCTAACCTGTAAAAACTTTTCAGGTTATTGATTGTGAAACTAAAAAATGATATATTGTAATTTACTCATGTTTAACCTATATTTACTTCTTTCAATGGAGCCTTATGAATTTTAAAAGAAGATCGATATTTGGTTTATTTGGATTATGTGATTGAAATACTTTGTCGAAGTCAAAACGCAGGTATCCGGTAAATATAGAATGTAGAACAATTCCACAAATCAGAAAAAAGAAATTGGAGGCGGTATAACGATATGATTTAATAGTAATTAATCATAATAGTAATATTCTAAATTATACAGGGTGACCCATTAGTGCGCAATTGTTCAATATTTCAATTTGTGTTATAGACATACAAACAAGTTTCAAATAAAATTTATATGGATTTAAAAAATACATATTTTAAAAATATTCTTGCATATACAGGGTTGTGTTGTCTTTGCCTGGCAAATAAAAAAGTATATTTTTTGAAATTGAATACCATGTATTTTACTTCAGTTTTAGAATGGTTTGGTAATTCTGTATTTAACCCTAGAATGTTTTTAAAAACTATTACAGGTTTAATATGAATTAATCTTTTTAATGTCAAGACAAAATAAACAATATCACTCTGCAGAACTTTTTTCAGAGAACCCAAGATGGCACAACTAAACCCGCGGTCCCTAGAGGTGAATTTGATGTTTAGTCTTAAAAATTCCAAATCACTCAACAAGCGTACTCATGGTTGGAGTGAGACAAAATAGAGAACAAAAAAATTATATATATTTTTTTTTTTATAAAAAATAGTCGCCATTAAAAAACATGCTCAAAAAGGGATAAAAACAAAAAATGGCAACCTTAATTATTATTGATATAATTTGTTTCATTAAAAAAAAAAATAAAAAACTAATTGATTGCACCATTTAATGGTATGGAAATAATACCAAAGCAACTGTTTTTTATTTTTTGAAGAGAATTCTTATTTTTGTATACAGGGTGGATACTTTAACTGAAACTAATTCGCTAGGGCCTCAGGATAAAATATTTGAATAGAACGCAAAACAGGTCGATTTAGTTTTTGTGTGCTTTCCACTCATATTAAAAAAAAATATTTCACACTTTTTAATGGGTGAAACCTAACCCCACCTAATTTTTTTCAAAGGGATGATACTACTTGTGGCCCTTTGTTCGAAAGTTCTTTTTGCATTTTTTCTCATTTTAATTTGATAACAAATTTTTAATAAAAAGAACTTCTATAAAAATTCAAAATAAAAAAAATAATTTTTTTTTGGAGGGCATTAAAACTTATGCAACGTTTAACCTACCTAGTTGCAATTCTGATGTTTGTGTGAGGTCGGTCAGCTTTACATTTATTAAAGAAAACTGTGTACCTATTCGCTATCAGATTAAAATAAAAAAATGGCACAGTCATTTTTCATGTTAAAAGAGCTTTCCAACAAGATGACACAAGTAGTATCGTCCCATTTAAAAAATTAATTGTGGTAGGTTTCACCCCTTAAAAAAGCAGAATTTTTTTTTAATATGACAGGAAAGACTACAAAAAAACTGAATCGATCTGTTTTTGCGTTTGAACCAAATATTTTATCCTGCGGCTCCAGCGAATTAGTTTCAGTTAAAGTCTCCACCCTGTATACAAAAATTAAAATTCTGGTCAAAAAATAAAAAAGTATTTCGCTTATTTTTTTTTCCATAAAAGTAAATGGTACAATCAGTTTTTTTAAATTGAAACAAATTATATCAATTACTAAGTATAATAATTTATTGTTGCTATTGTCACTTTTTCTATTTATCCATTTTTGAGCATGTTTTTTAATGATAACGATATTTTTTTTATTTTATCAGAAACTACATGTCTAGTACCTGAAAAACTTTGTACCATAATTTTTCACTGCAGAATTTCTTTTTTTAAAGTGTTTTTGACCGAAAAATTATTATCTCAAAATTTTTGGAATTTTTTTATTTTAATTCTTTTGCTTATTTAAGACACACAAAGGTGGAATTTTAAAAAATTTCATCAAAATTGAATTATTTTAAAAAAAAGGAAAATTTAAAATTTAAAAAATAAATCGAATGAACATTAGCATTTTTATCAAAAATTTTGAGGTTATGTTAAAAAACTGTAGATTTTTGTTTGATCTACAACTTTTGCACTATTCATTTTTGTTTTTGACGTCAACTTTCGTCGGAAGTCGCGAATATACCATTTTTCGTCCCTTTTCAACCCCCTAAAACTTTACTTCAACTCCTCAGGTTGCATTTATTATAAGCCCCTCTATCATTTACACTTATCAGAGTTCAGTTAAAAATTTTTGTTTCTCAAAATTTAATTTGATTGGACTAACAGGTGTTATACGTATTTGATTGTTTTCACATCGTCAAACAATTTTAATAGACTCATTTGTCATGTTGTATAATAGGGTGTGACAAAACGCGAGGCTACGATAATTAATTAATTAAACATTTATTCCATTTAAAAAAAATTGGTAATATACCATGAAACGTAAACGGCGGATATTACTATTGAAATTTTACAAAAATCGTGTTAAACACTTTGAAACACACTACACATTCCGCACTCTGCAGAGAGTGCGAACAAGAAGATGAGACCATCGAGCATATCTTTTACGATTGCCCGACGCTCTCATTTATTAGAAGATTTGTGTTCGGCGAGTATCGGATAACACCGGCCGATATAAGAGAAGCACCTCTAGGCGACGTTGTCAACTACATTAAAGCTGTAGGCTGGCTGACGAGCTAGGAGGTGCCTATCATCTTAGGAAGATGCACAATGGGCCTAATGAGGCCTAAGTGCCGTGGGGGTAACCCACCCTACACACGTTACAGATACAGATACACACTACACATAACTCTTTAGGGTCCGCTGACAATTGAAAATTTGTTTTTTTACCTTAAAATCATCAAAATATGTTGTCCAGACCCAACCATGAAAAATATGTGAATTAAATCATTTAAATTGATTTCTTGTCATACAAACGGCTAAATAAAAATATTAGACTATCCATATAGCAATAAACCAAGAAAAACTTTCCGTAAACGTTAATTATTCTTCACTTTTTGATTTTGATATAAAATAATTTTTGGTTGTGAATAATATGAGAACTGACATTTCTATTTCTATAAATGCGGTGTTGCCAAACATAGTAATATAACGTATATAACAGAAATGACAGTGGCTGTTTGGCAATAGCTCCAGGCCAGATGATAAAACCAGAATATAAATGTGTTTATGTGAGACTTTTTATTTCAATTCAGTTTGAGCTGTGTCTAGACCACTATTTCTCAAAGTGGTCCAGGTGGACCCCCAAGGGTCAACAGGAGACTCGGTGGGGGTCTATGTTGGGCGTAATAAAAAATGGGGGTCCACAATCGTAAGCGGGGGTGCATGAAAATTAATTTGGTTTCGATAGTGAAGCAATATAATATTAAACAATGAATTACTCATTTTTCCATCTGATGAAGAAATTCTTGTAAAAAACTTCAAGTCACTTGATAATCACACCGCATGGTAGCAAGTTAAATACAAAAAAAAGTAAAAACCAAATAAAAAATTCTGTTCTTTTTCCGGACCTTTATGAGGGCCCGAAAGCGAAAAAAGGAGGGTAACAACACCCTGACTACCGAAAAAATCATAACGGACACAATAGCAAATACTGGACACGGAAAAAAAAAGGACAAAAATGATACAATCACAAAATAATATACAGTGAAACCTGTGTAAAACGGAATCGCACGGTCGTGCACCGATTTTCCGGCATATACAGGATTCCGCGTTACACAGGGTAGATAAAAAATTGCACATAGTAGATTTAAAAAAGTGATGATTTTATTAAAAAAAATCTAATATACGTACATTTAATATATAGTTGTTATTATTACTATGTACCTACATATTTTTATTTATTATTAGAAACAATATAAATTATTATTTATTCCACATTTCTATCAATGTAAGTTGTTTTTTATTCTTTTGTAATACGTAAGATGATTCCATGAATGTCCTTAATTCTAAAATCTTCTTTCTCATCGGTTCGCTCTCTATTCTTTGGGAAAAATCCTCTAACGCTGCAACACTCCTCAAAGCTTCAGAAAAATTTTTTATCCGATCGGATTCTTCAACTTCTGTTCCTGTAGATAAAAATAATAATTTAAGAACAGATCGTTTTAAAAAGCTAATGGGAAAATAATTTTTTCTATCTGTTATTTTTGTGATGGTAACTGAAATCTTCCTATCTTATTTTTATTATGTATTTTAACTTTATTTCTAAGCCAAATGCCCAATTAAGATGGAAAGAATAAATAAAAAGTTGTTTATTTTTTTAGAGAATTAGAAAAATCGCTTACCAATTCCAATCCCATCATTATCGTCTGCCACAGTAGTTTCCACGGCAGTTTTTTCTAACACCAGTTCTTCTATGGACTGAAATCCAGCATTTGTTGTAACGGCTTCATCTAATGTGATGTAATCATGAACATTACAACCGGGATTAATTTCAGTAATTAACTCTTCGACTTCTTTTGTACTTTCGTCAATTTCGTCAACATTTTCGATTAGGTCAACGTCTCCATCTTGCTTGATTCCACATGCCGCAAAACATTTTCTAACACAATCAGGTTTAATATTTTTTACTGAATAATCAATCCATCTGATAGCATCCAAAACTGATATTTTTTTAGCCAAATCTCCTGCTGATTGAGAGAATCTCATATTCGCAATAATTGACCGCAGCACTTGTTTTCTGTAATGCATTTTGAAGTTTTGTATAACTCCATGATCGAGAGGCTGTGTTTGACTTGTGGTGTTTGGTGGTAGAAAACACAATTTTATATTGGATAGTATTATTTTGGGGTGACACGTTGCATTATCCAAAAATAGAAGGATGTGTCGATTTTCAAATTTCATTTTTTGATTTAAAATTTTTAGCCACTGTTCCATAAGAACTGATGTCATCCATGCTTTTTTATTTGCTCGCCAATAAACTGGTAGCTGAGGCACATTGGTATTGTTAAAACATCGCGGTCTGAGGGATTTTCCAATAACTAGAGGTTTTTCTATTTTTCCGTCAGCAAAGACGCAAAACAAAACGGTTAACCTTTCTTTAGATTGTTTGCCTCCTTGACATTTTTCACCTTTAAAGCACATTGTCTTGTCCGGCAGCGCTTTATAAAAAAGGCCAGTTTCGTCACAATTAGCAATGTCTTTTAGGGTATATCCTTTAATTAAATCTGTAATGTGCGATGTCCATTCAGTCACAGATTCCATGTCGACGTCCTTAGCTTCACCGCAGATCTGATTAAATCTTATGTCGTGTTCGACAACTTTCCAGCCATCCACTCGAAGCTTTAAAATCTACTTTTCCAAAATGGTTTGCAATTTCTCTTGCTTTTTCTTGAATAATTGTTCCAGATACAGGAAGATTGCGAGACCTTGCATCCATAAACCATTCCAAAACTGTTGAATTTACGTCGTCGTGATGTGATTCCTTTGGCTTTCTCTTAATATCGCCATTACCACCACGCATCCACTCTTCTTTAATTTTTTCCTTGTTTTTCAAAATTTCATACACTTGCGTTTTTCCGCACTTAAATTGAATAACCAATTGCTTTGGAGTAAGTTTTTTTTTGGTTACTACATTTAATTAAGTCCATTTTAGATTTTAGCGATAATGTATTCATTTTTCGGTTTGCCATTTTGAAATGTTTGCACTTTCACGGATAAACTCAAACTGCCGTACCTACACAATACTGGTTTATTTGTGTATTTACTGCTTTTGTACCTAATTTTCTGTGATAATGGTTCTAAGTATTGATAATAGTTCGCCCTTATTATGGGGCTTTCCGAAATCATAAACTAATTATGTAAACATCTATAAATTCTTTTATACCTGCAAAGCAATAACATAAGTAGGTTCCGGCTTAACAGATTAGGGAAATTCCGTGTTCGCGTTAGACAGGGTTCCGGCTTATAAGCAATTTTTACATTACAATATGTAGGTAATCGCCAAAATTTCCGTCATACACAGGATTCCGTGTTACACAGGTTCCGGCTTACACAGGTTTCACTGTAATTAAAATAAATAGGATCTAACAAGATCTAATATTAATCACATACCCCATAATAATGTACCACAGAAAAATCTGTTACAAATACACAAATATGTTAAAAAAAAAAAATTAAAAACTAGTGAAGAAGGCCCTGAGCAGGGCCGAAAGCTTTAATAATCTACTAAACACGAGTTTCATTTCATCAATACCTAAAACCCAAGAACTACAAGGAAAAAAATAAAAACAAAGGTGTAAGAAAGAAAACGTTTCTGGAATTTCATAAAGAAAAGTGAATCGATATTAGTGTTGGTCAGTGACTGAATTTGTTTCCAGACTTTCGAAAAGAAAAGTAAAGTGAATCGATATTAGTGTTGACCAGTGACTGAATTTGTTTCTAGACTTTCGAAAAGAAAAATAAAGTGAATCGATACTAGTGATTGCCAGAGTCGGAAAAGTAAGTACCTACCTGCCTATTCGTTATATGCATATAGTTTTAAGCCGAGAAAGATTGAACTTATCGTCCCTACCTTATTTTTATTACCTATCTAATTCATTTAATTATTGCGGAGTTTTGATATCAAAATATTGTTTAAAAGTTTCTATAGAATTTACAGAAATATATTAAAATATAATAAATGAAATAATTTTATATCACAATAAAATAAGTTCAACCGTTTTCATAAAACTCTATTATGGATCTTAGAGATTTATTGGTTTTAATAATTAGAAACAGTTTGCAGCCGGAACTTTGTTTGTTTCATAATATTTATAATAATTGATTAATCATATTATGTTAAAATAGCCATATCCTGTTAAGTTCGAATCGCCTTAATATTACTAAAACAAAGTTTTTTTTATTTATTTACTTACACATTTACAGGTAGGTAATTGATACAAAACATGGCCGAATCTAAGAAGAAGTGTCGTCAGTACAGTGTTGAATATTTAAAATTTGGTTTTCTTCCATCAAAGGCAGACAAATGATTGCCCACATGCCTTTTATGCAACAAAGTTTTAAGCAATGACTCTATGAAACCATCAAAGCTGGAAGATCATCTAAGAAGGTGTCGTCCTGATAAAATAGGTAAAGATTTGAAATATTTCCAAACATTAAAGGAAAAATATGAAAAGAGACCCACCGTGCACAGTATGTTCTCTTCAACTTCTGAAAGCAACGATGATGGCTTGCGGGCATCTTACAATATCTCATTACTTATCGCAAAATCTGGAAAACCGCACACCATTGGAGAATAGTTAATTTTACCTGCTGTTGAAGAGGTTTTAAAAACTGTTCTGCACAAATCTTCATTTGACATACTCAAACGAATTCCTTTGAGTAACAACACTGTACAAAGACGTATTGATGAAATGAGCTCTGATGTTGAAAGTTTCTTGTGTGATTATCTACGAACAACTCATTTTTCTATTCAACTGGACGAGTCAACTTTACCTGGCAATGAAGCATTATTATTGGCATATGTTCGATTTGTTATGGGCGAAAAAATTCATGAAGAGCTACTATTCGCGAAAACTTTGAAGACGGACACTAAAGGTGAATCAATATTTAATGTTTTGAGTAATTTTTTTAAAGAAAAATCGATTCCATTTACAAACGTTATTTCGGTGGCAACACATGGAGCTCCTGCCATGGTCGGGCGATATCGTGGGTTTATAAGTCATCTTAAAAGAATTATACCAGAGGTAATTGCGTTTCACTGTGTTATCCACCGACAACATCTAGCAGCGAAAAATTTGAGTGATAGATTGCACCAATCGCTTCAATTTGTTATTAATTCAGTTAACAAAATAAGAAGCAAAGCATTGAATACGCGTTTATTTGCACAATTGTGCGATGAAAATGATGAAGACTTCCAACGATTGCTGTTACATACCGAAGTACGCTGGTTGTCAAAAGGTGCATGTTTATCAAGATTTTATTTACTTTTTGACTCAGTTTTAGAGTTTTTGGAAAGTAAAGATCTTGATTTAAAAAAAAACTTGATCAAGTTTAAAGCAAACATCGCGTATTTGACAGATTTGTTCAAAAAATTTAATGACCTCAACTTACAATTACAAGGGGATAGCCTCAATTTAATATAAACAAAGAGTGTAATTTTAGCTTTTCTTGGTAAATTAAAATTTATGAAGGAAAATATTGATCGGCGCGAATTTTCACAGTTTTCAAACTTGTCGCAGGTAGAATGCCTTGATGAAGATATTCAGACATACGTTCAACATTTGATTGCCTTGCATGATGATTTTAAAATCAGATTTGAAGATATTCTGTCGATGGAAATACCACCATAGATCATAAATTCATTTGATGAAACGAAAGTGGAGAATGTGATATTACAAGAGGAGCTACTCGAGCTTAGCACTAATGAGAAGCTGAAAGTGACATTTAAAAGAGGGTATCAAAAATTTTGGCTGCAGGCAGAAATACCCGAAAAATATCCTGGACTGTGGGGAATTGTGCAAAAGCTTCTGATAGCGTTTTCCTCGTCATATCTCGTCGAAAAAAGTTTTAGTGCCGTTACAAACTTATTAACAAAAAAGGAGTAGATTGAATATCACAGAAAGGGGAGATATTCCTTGCAAAACTAAAGCCAAATATTGATTGTGTGAACAAGTTTACGTCTTCATTTCAATTCGATCTGTGTTGGAGTCTATGCTGGTCGGCGTAGACAGATATGGGTTAATATTTCCAGGTGGCGGTGAGGCCGCCACCCTACGAGAAGTCGTTGCTTCGTTTTCTTGATGTGTATTCATAAGCCGGTATGCGCAATCGTAAGAGATTGTGTGAAAAAAGTTTGTTTTTATTTCAATTTTTCTGAAATTAAAAGTCGCATTTTTTTGATGGCCCGGAACAACGCAGGACACATGTAACATGGGGATTGACATTTTCAAATTGGTCAGTGTATTTTTAAGATATTTTTTTCAAACGACAGTACTGACAGTAGATAAACTGTCACTCCAAAGTCACCAACAGTTTTAAAATTTTGAAAGACAAATACAAAGAAACTATAAGCGCTTACGAAAAAAATTGGTATGGTTTATTGCTCTATGGATAGTCTAATATTGATATTTAACAGTTTTTACTACAAGAAATTAATCAAAATTATGTAATTCATGTGTTCTTAGGATCATAGGCGTCGGAACTTAAAAATTGCTTTGGGTGCCCGGCCTCTATGCGGGAAATGGGAGCTCCCTCCTCCACACCCCACTGAGGGTCACCATCGGTTTTTAAAAAGCATTATATAAAAGCCATTTTAAAGCGTTAATTTTATGAAAATTTTCTTTAAAAAAGGTATTGTCAAATGTCGAATTGCTGGAGTTTTGAGGATTGAAGCAGCAGACGGGAGTATCAACAATTGGTAGGCTGGAGGCTCCCTCTTAAATCGAAACTGGTATTCAGTGGTGTTGCGGTGGTAGAGTACCAATGAAATAATTACAAACACAATTTAAACAATTATTAACTATCATGAATTTAGAAAGAGATTTTTGATGATTTATTACACATATAATGGACTATTGTATATATATACAGCGTGACCATTTAAAAATGAAACAGCTAATTTTTGGCATCCCAGGGGTCATTTACGAAAAAACGCTCTGACACGTCAATTTTTGATTTTAGGAGAAAACATTTGTTTGTTAGTTTCACCCTCTGAGGTGAAACTTACCCTTCAATTGAAATATGGGTAAAATAATATATTATTTTGAAAGTATTTTTACCTAGATTATAACCCTAGAGTTTTAAATCTAAGTCTTAAATCTTTCTAGTCATGATCTTTTAACGATTTTTATTTTCTTTAAATGCTTACCATTTACTCGAGTAAATGCTGACCCTGGGCCTTCATGCAATAATAGAGGTTTTGTTTAAAACGCTCTCGGGCATTTTTAAGCATATGTAGGGGGATTTGATGACATTAATCAGTTATCCGTTGACACAGATTTTCCAGTAATGTTGGCTGGGTGGCATACATTTTAGTTTTTAAGTGGCTCCATAAAAAAATCTAAAGGGGTTAGATCCGAAGACTTAATACTTCCTTTTCTTCCGATCCATTGACCTGGAAACGTTTGATCTAAATACTGACGAAGAGTCAGTGCAAAATTGGAATATTGGAATATTAAGTTGTTTGCTATGTACTAATCGTCATTCTCAATCAACTCAAGTAATGCTGGATGAATGGTATTTACTAATAATTTCAGGTAAAAAAAGGTCCAATTATACGATTACCAAAAATACCAGTCCAAGAATTCAGTTTTTCCGGATGTTGCGTATGCACTTCATAAAATATTCTGCGATTTGAAACGCACCAATAACGAGAGTTGTGACGATTTACCTTACTATTTAGGAAAAAAAGTGTATCATTTATTGCCCGTTCAGTCATAATTTCACAAAATTCTAATCGCCTATCAAAATCATCTTCGTTAAGGTCTTGTACCAGAAGTATTTAGTAAGGATGAAACTTGTGTGTTTTCAATATCTTCTAAATGCTACTTCTCTTAATACTAGATGTTATCGCCAACTGTCTTGTACTCAATGTGGGTTCTTGAACAACATACCCTAAAATCGTCACCTTTGTAGCTTCATTTACTACAGCATTTTCTATTTCACGTTTTTTTTTGTTAGCTATTGACCCAGTTTCCCAAAATTTTTGGACTAACTGCAAAATATACTTTCGATGACCACAGGAATAAAACTAGAATTGTTACAAAAAAATATTTTTTTTATAACAATGTTAAACTGGTTTTGTACTTTTGGTGACCCACTGTATGGGCTACGTAGATAGTAGCGATGTAAAACTCGGGGGTTATATTCTTGCTAAAAATACCTTTAAAGTAAGATATCATTCGACCCCTCTTTCCATTTAAGATTTTAGGGGTGAGTCTCACCCCCGCTATAAAGTTTCCATTCAAGGGGTTAAACTGGCAAAAAAATGTTTCCCCCTAAAATAAAAAATTGATGGGACCGAGTGTTTTTTAGTAAATGACCTGGGTTACTCGCGAGCACTACTAGAGAGTTATTTCTGACTCTTAATGAACTATAAACCAAAGATGACTTTGTTCTTTATTTACTATCTTACCCGCAATATAAAGTCGAGCGCTGGCCATATAGAGAAAAAACGCATTCCTTCGAGAAGCTACCAGAGAAAGCATCATAGATGACGAAATTCCAGAGTTTCTAGACGAGAATGTTTTAATGTAGAGCTGGCTTTATATAAATAGCGCGAGTTGGTCGATAGAAGCTAAGTTTCAATTTAAGTGCTATATAGAAAAGATAAATTGTGATAAATAATAATAAGAGTTATAATAGTTAGTGTCCAAGTATTTAATAAATTAATTAGTACGTTATAAATTATAAATAAACTATTTTAAAATTAAATAATCGTTACAGAACGTTCTTTCTTAACGGTGCTTGATGATCTGCAGCAACTTCCAAATCTTCTCTCTTCTCCCCTCAAGCATTTGCTCGATAGCATATGTACATAGCTCTTGTCTTGATAATTGTAGACCGTTATTAGTCGTTCTTTCTTGACGTCATAAGATTTTTTTACACCAAGAATAATAAATCCTTAAGCCCAAGTTTAACGCGTTGTCAATGACAAGTAACGGCGACTTTTTTATCACAAAAAATACAGCTCCGAACGATAATATTTTCAGAAATTGTTTTTAAAAATGGGTTCAGAGTAAAGTAAAGAATGGTGAAAAGGCTATAGTGTGCTTGCGTACCCCGAGCCCCGGGGATTCGGCGCCTATGCTTAGGATCGTGATTAGATGACACATTTGGGCGAAAAATGCAATCAAAAATTTGTTTTAGAGGGTCCAATTGTCAAAAAATAAACGAAAAAATTGGCCTATTTATGTTTTGGCGTATTTTTTTAAAAAATTAAGAAAATCGTAACGTCACGTTTTGACACAACCTATACACAACATAGTAAATAAATGAAGTCTATTAAAATTGTTCGACGATGAAAACAAATACCTTCAGGGTGTTTTGCTTTAAAAGTATAGACTTTATCAGCCCCTAGTTTATATTTAAGAATACTTTTTAAATATACAACTTTTATATTAATTTTTCTCTTCGTATTTCCAATAATAAAACAGCTATCGATCAATTACGCACTGATGGGACACCCTATATATGTGTTCTGGGCTAACTTGTTGGTATCGTTGGATACGAAAATGTATAAGGAATGTTATGCTAAAATAATATACATGGTGTTGTATTTGAAAAAATTAAGTAAATTGAATTTGATATTAGCCATATTTAAGACATGTTTCAAAACACTCTGTAAAAAATAAATCAGTTATGTCCCAACTATTTGTTATCTTAGTATCTTATAAGTCTGTATTTTAAACAACTTTGAAATTATTGTAAACCTACCCAAATTATGATATTTAAGTTAGAGTCTGCATCAGTCTTAATTTCATAAAAAAATTAATTGCTTGGCAACCTTGCAATATTTTTTAAAACCATTCTAGGGTTGAATACAGTATTACCAAACCATTATAAAACAGAAATAAAATACAGGGTGTTCTATTTAAAAAAAATACATTTTAATGTGCCAGAAAAAAACGCAACATCCCGTAAATCAAAAAATAGTTTTAAAATATAAATTTTTCAAATCCACATAAATCTTTTATTTAAATTTTTTTTGCGTGTCTATAACACAAATTGAAATAATGAACAATTACGCACTAATGGCATACATTTGATAACAGTTTTCGATGATACATGCCGATTTGTGGTCTTAAGACAACAGTTCATTAAGAATGGGGATAAATTAAGTACATAACCAAACAGATTTTAACGAAAAGTTAATTTATATTTCTTTAAAATAAAGATTATTGAAATATTGGAATTCGGGGTCTAATATACGTACAACTAGCTATAGGACGAAGGACGAGATTGTATCATAATCAGAGTTGAAAAGTTTGACGGATTTTTTTTTTGTATAAAATTTGTTTTTAATAAACTGAAGAGCATGAAAGATTCTGTAACGAAAATTGTTATTGAAAATGTTCTAATATAAGATACAAATATCTTTTTTAAAAAAGCAGTATTAAACCAGTAGAAATTTTTTTCAACTTTAAGCTTTGCCCTTGGACAGACACTTTTGTTATGTACGACAATTCCTACAATATTTTTTTTATTTCTTGTATGAATATTTGAACTTTAATAATTTGAAGAGAATCATGAAGAAACAACTATTTTTTATTGGCGAATTTTAATTTTTTATTTATATTTAATTTTAAGGTTCATGTGTCTTAAGGCCATATATTATGAGGCACATTTTAAACTTTTCCGATTTCTGAAGAAAATTTAATATAGAAAAATGTAACTTTAAAACTAGTAGATTTTTTGTTTTTATAGTTTTTAGATGTTTCGGAAATAATATGGTTTTATAAAAAAATGTAAATTTTGTAATCGTGCGCATGCATGAAAGCATAATTTTTACGTACAATGCAATAACAAAAGCCTTGCAGTAGAGAAAGAAGTTTACTAGCAGCATGCAAAAACTGTGTTGCCAAAGTATAACCTGTCCTTTTAAATGCTTTCAAGAATTTTTTTAATTAAATATTGGCAACTACCTAATTTATGCTTGTTGTTTCTTATTTAACTGTTTTTACTAATGATAAGTTTTATTGAAATATATCAACAAAGTGATATACAACCACTAACACAATTTAAAACTGTGTTAGCCATTGTGAGTAAATATGTTAAATTTTCATTGATTTTTAGGAGATTTAAAGAATTTTTCGTTAGTATTATTTAGTCACATTTTAAAAAATTATTTTGTAGTGATCTACAATAAAAGAAAAACAATTCGCCCGTATTTTGTAGTTGTTTTATAATTTCAGTAACATAATAACACACAAGTAGATAGATTTAGGCCATAAAGAAAAGCTATAACTTTTTTTTATCTCTAATAAAAAATCACTATATTATTGAACAATTATCTGACTGTTACGAAGATTTAAGTGAAATTTAAATCCTACAGCTATTTTAAACAATATTACCAATATAATTGTTTCTCCAAATAATGTAAGGTGTTTTTTACGTTCGAGGATGAGTGTGTCATTAAATCTCACCCCAATAGCCTACGTCTTTTTAACGAATCCGAATACTAGGAGAGATTCGGTATGAGGTATTAAAGGAGCGGAGCTACTTTAACAGTAAATAAAAATTAAGTATTTTTTTTTACTTAAAAATGAGTAACAAATCGTGCTTAATTTTAAAAAATAAAATTTCTGGATCTTAATTAATTAGAAGCTTTATGAAATAATTTGTATTCCTTAATTTTATCTAAAAACAAATTATTTATTGGAAAATAAGCAATATTTGTTACCAATTTTTAAGTAATTGCAAAAGCTCAATTTTTATTCACAGTACCCATTGATGATCCTGTCGGTGTGATATACAGATTCGGCTTAAATTTTTATTCGGTATTGCGAATTACAAAGCGGAATAGTGACAGCTTCATAAAAAGCGAGCACGCGTTGTATCCCACTTTGTGATGAATTGATTAGTGAGGAGTTGTTCCTCCCAGCACACCCAAGGTGTAAATTTGATTTTAATAAGTTAGTAATGTAAAATACGCGTTGTGTGCACTTAAATGTAGAAGCTGAAATGAAATATATTATTTTATCTTTTAAAATAATATCTTATCTCCCAACTTATTTATTTGATCCCTTTTCTTTCATAGCAGAGATGAAAAATGTAAAAATAATTTTGAAAATAAACAAAAAAAATAACTACTTAAAATTAAAAAATACCTCAAAATTAAACATTCTTATCAAATAAAATCAATTAATGCAGGACTGGTTCGAACAAACTACCAGCTTGTACTGAACAAAAACCAAACCTATTATACAATTATATTCTCACCTTAGATAAAAGATACCATAGATATAACATACACCCGTGTTTAACTTGCGCAAATGTTGCCAATTTCTAAAGAAAGGTTAACGAAGTGGAGGAACTGGGCAGAGACCCGAACTCTGTGACAGGGACTGGACTTTGTTTATTAGCATCATAATGAACTATTACATTTATTTAAAATATATGTTTAATGGCATTTTGTATTATGAAATAAAATTAACGTGGTTTTTTATTATCAAACAGATGCCACGACAATTTATGTAAAGAGAAGACCTTTTATAGAATATTTCGTTGGAGTTTATTTACTACGGACTTTTTAGCACGAGACTACAGTAAAATGTTAAAATACAATATTGTTAATAGAGCAAGAAATGGTACTCATTGTCTACGAGTATTATAAAAAAAGCATGTGCGCAGCCGAATACTGCAAATCAAACCTTGTGAGTTGAAGATTATATTTTTTTTACGGCTATTACATAATATTAAAAATTAGTCAAAATGAGAAAATGCTGTTTTGTATTGTAATCTCAGCTTCTTTCTTTAGGAATATTAATTAATATAGAGGATGAGTCACATAAAACTCTAGAAATGCATATGTCTGAAACTAGATAACATTTTAAAATTTAATCCTATTAAAAGTCATTTGGGCGCTAGGGGTGGGTGATTATCGAAATAAATTATCGATCATTGAAAATAATCGATTATTTTCGATCGATCGATTATTCAAACAATCTATTTTTTTGTCGTATTTCCTTTAAAATCGACTACTCGATTACCTGTGAAAAATCAAAAATAATCGAGTAATTAAAAAGCCAATTAACCGATAAATCAGTGTTTACAAAAAATAATAAAATATTTACCGTTTATTTTAAATAATCGATTACTTGCAAATAATCCATTTTGTTTTTCGTCCATTGAAACAGATTATTCGATAATCTTTGAAAAATCGAAAATAATCGATTAATCAGAAATAATCGATTAATTAAAAAGTGGATTAACTGATAAATCGATTTTCAAAAAAAAAAACGAATTTTCGATTATTTTAAATAATCGATTATTTTCGATCAATTGATTATTATCAATAATTTATTTTTATTGTATTTAATTTAAAATCAATAATTCGATTAATCGAAATAAACCAATTAATTAAAAAGCCGATTCTACGATAAATCTTTTTTCCAAAAAATAACCGAATTATCGAGTATAATACATTTGAAAAATCAAAAATAATCGATTAATCGATTAAAAAAAACAATTAAACGATAAATCGATTTTTCCAAAAAAATCGATTATTTTCAATCAATCGATTATTTTGAATAAATCTACTTTCTTTTTGTATTTCCTTTAAAATCGATTATTACATTATCTTAAAAAAACAAAAATAATTTATTAAAAATAACGGATAAATCGATTTGCCTATCGGTCGCTTGCTTTTATCCGAGCATTTAGATCCAAAATTTAGAGATTTGAATTTTTTGATCCCGTTATCTTTAAAACCGAATTCGATTGTATAATACATAATAAATATTGCTAGAATTTGGTTTTTTTTAGTAAACGAAAATTTTGTTCGAGTTGTTTAGCGGTTTATAATGTAACATTTTATTAAAAATGTGACTAACTCATGTATTAGTATTTTTTGCTTATACTAGTGTTTTAATTTGTTTTAAGACTTAAGATTTAAATGTCACTTTCGATTTGACCGCAAATAAGATGAACCTTGAAACTTTAAGTAGGTCATCCTGTATTTCATCTAATATTCTTATAAAAATACCTTATAAAAATAAAATTTTGTTAGCAACTATGTTTCTTTACTTCTTATTTATCTACCAAAAAGGGCTAAAAACCACCTTTATTAAATATTAAAACTACTTTTTAAAAACAAAATTTCGTTAGCAACAATTGCTATTTACTTCTTATTTAAATTAAATGTTCAAAATTTTACCCTTTTGTATATTTATGTAAGTAATATGAAATCTGTTTTCTGAAATATGTATTTGATGCTTAATATTTATTGAAACCCCTTAATGCGGATCTGAAGTAGTTAGCCCAAAGGATCATGGCGCTTTATGTCAAAACGTTAAAAAATATTTTTTTATCTTTCATAACATTGTATTATAAGTATATACAATTTTTCAAGATGTATCGTGGCATTTTGAACTTAAAATTGAATAACGAGAACACTTTAAATTGCTAAAAAATCAACAAATAAATCAAAAAACAGCTGTTAATGGTGACTGAACTCCGGTGGAGGTGAGCTTTGAATGAAAAATCGGAGCAATTCGGGTGGCGTCGTGCAAGCAATAATTTTCAATTGGTGGGTTACTTGGGGTTAAAATAGACAACATGCGCACTGTGCAATGTTACATCTTCGGTCTCTTTAATCTAAGATTCTCACAGTATTAAATTGCTCGGGTGTGATTTAAACATTGAACTATATTTTTGACGTAATTCATCCAAATTGGTAGCTTGTTCGAATTGAAGCCTGTATACATTGTTTTTAAGCATTCCACAAAAATAAAAATGAAGCGGCGCTAAGTCTGGCGACCTTAGGGGTCATTTTATAGTACAAGGTACAAAGATTAGCCAATCTAATATTAACAAAGGTATTTAGAACTGCTGGGTCTCCCTCCATTACACCTTGTGCTGGAGAGGGAGGCTATGGCGGCGGCACTAATAGATTTGAATGGAAACTTTTGAGAAAAGGACACCATACAATATTAGGGAAATTAAAACAAAATCCGGTGTTAAGAATGCCATCGGATAGAACGCCTATTATTCATAACTTTAGAGAAAGCAAACCTCTTAACCAGAAAGAAAGCGGAAAAAACTCTAATTATATTATAACCCACATTTGGTATTTCATACCAACATGTTAATTGGGTGCTAACGAAACAAATAAATAGAGAACATCATAGGCTGTGGTTGGAACTTCCTGGACTTAGACAGTCCAATATATTCATGGAAGGTCCATTCAAGAGCAGACAAAATCAATTGCTAAACTTGATTGGGAAATTGTTCATTTAGATATGTAGTCTCTATCTGTGCATTTTGTGATGTGCATCCATTTTGTTCGAACTGAATGTCATTGAAGTTGACCTGAAAGTTTCTGACGGCATGAATAATATCATTTTCAAGTAGTCTGTAAATACTTCTGGACAATCAGGTTATCCTGAATGAAAAATAGGACCGATGACATTATTCCCCCGAATTCTCGCCAAAGACATTCAGTTTTTGCGGATATTGTAAGCATACAACTACACCCAAATGTTTAATCTCCTGCGACCAATAGCGTAAAGCGGATAGATTATGTTTTCTATGAAGAGTGAAAAAAAACTAATCAGTAAATGAAATATTTTTAAAAAGAGAATATTTTGATCATCTGGCAAAACTCCATCCGTTTAAAATGGTCATCAGGAAAAATTTCTTGAGTCAACTTCAGCGACAATTTGTCTACTTGAAGACGGTGTAGCTTCAGCTAATGCACAGATTTGCGTTTTCCTTATGTTCTATTCTTTTGTCAATTGATTTCGACGTGGTTGCCTAGAGGGAAAACACTTTTTTGTAGTTATCAAATTTTGGTATAATTATCACAAACTACATTATCCGTAGGAATTGGACTATTTTTAAATGCAACTGCAAATAATATTTTGAACGGAATGACCCCCTATAGTACCACTTGACTATTTGTATTTTTTCTTTTTGTTGCTTTTTATAGTTTTGCCCTATACCCAATAAAAATTTAAGCCGAATCTGTATAAGAGAGGATAAGTTTTTTGTAGATATTTGTATTCAATGATATCAGTCAAACATAAATTAACTGTAACACGTTCATTAACCAACAAATACATCAGCCATAAACCTTAACATCAAGCAAGCAAGTTACATGGAACGAAAAGGAGGGAAACCAGAAACTGACATATGACTTGCTTATGAGTAGGGTCAACTGGTAAGTTGGTTTTAACGATTACATAAATTTTTCTGCTAGTTACTTATACAGGGTATTTGTGTATTTGACCAACAACGCTCTACCCCAGAGAGCTCTCGTTAATTAATGAATTTTGATGAAATCCCAAAGGTCTTAGTTACCGAGATACAGGGTGTTAAAAATTTTAAATCAATATTCAAAATTTATCATAAAACAAAAATATTTTTCCAAATTTGATCCACCAAGATCTTGTCAAAAACACAAACTATAAAAAATTGACACGTGCTTACTAGATTAGAATTTAAAAATATTGAGTATCGAGTCGTTACAAGCGACACTGTTCATTTTAGCTTCATAAAAAGTTCACTTTTTATTTACTAAAAATAAACAGAGAATTTAAAAAATAAGAAATACTATTTTTCCCAGTGGCGTAAAAAATAGGGGGAAAATTACCATTAACCTTGATAGCGCGTCACTGGTATAAATTTTTAAAAGTAAGTTTATGTCAAAATATTACTTTATTAAAGAGCACATTGTTCACTAAATTTGAAATTAATATTGAAAGGCGTTTTTGATTTATGACAAATTTAAAATTTTGAATTTTAAGTTTTAACACCCTGTATCTCGGTAACTACGTCCTGTAAGGGTCCATGTTCCTATATTAAAATTCATCAATTAACGAGAACTCTCTGGGGTAGAGCGTTGTCGGTGGAATATACAAACACCCCGTAGTAATAAGAGAAAAATTAATAATAAACTAAAAACAACTTGTGATGTTTATGACTTTTTGACTGGTCCAGCATGTTAGACTTGGTCAAACGCCTTCTGAACATCGATAAGAATTACAGAAGAGGTTTGTTTGGAAGTCAGTGTTGTGGTAGCAGTGGTGTGAATGGCGTCCACAGTGGAGTGATGGAATCAGGGTAGGTATACTGTTTTTCTCTCTTAACAAATTTGTACAATTTTTTATTTTTGGATATACTGATTACCACGGCAACTGTACAAAAATGACGGGCTGTTCGGCTATTTTTCTTTGTTTCTCTACTTCAGTTTCATAAAATAGTCTATTTTAAAAAGTAAAGGAAATTGTGAAAAATATGACTGACCGTCATAATTAAAAATAAAGTTGAAAGACAATTATTTATTAAAAATTGTTTTATCCGAGTACGGGTTATACTTTGACAAATGAATAAAAAACTATGACTATAAAATTGACTCTCTTACCGGTGCACTCAGACACGGGCACGTACAGTGATGGATGGAACGAACGCTTTCTCGAGACACCGAACGAACTATTTTCAAATTCGAGGCCAATGTCTGCGAGGTTCTGCGTTCCAGAATACCTCTAGGAGATGGCGAAACGTAAGGCGCCAGTTGGAAGGCGTTCGAAGAACTCCTGTTTCTTGTTGGTACATTCGACGACAGGTTCTGTTTGCATCCTTTCACGTCCAACCTAAAATTACAAAAAATTATGTTAGAGAATTATAAAATTGGTATTTTTAGATGGTAAAACATTACATACATAAGTACAAGTAAAATATACTGAAGTCCCAAGAACAAGTACTTTTAAAAATTGCGAGTAAGTACCAGTACAAGTACAATTACATATATTTGGTATTTAAGTACATTAGCCTTAAGTTCATAAAAACGTACTTAAGTACTTTATAGAATAACTTCTAAAATATACTGAAATATACTTCAGTACAATGTAGGATACTTAAATACATTGTATACTTAAGTACATTTAGGTTTAAATAAGTACTTACGAAACACTTAAGTACATTTGTGTTTACTTAAGTACATAAAAATAATGGAGAATCTTTGCTGGTGGTAGGCCTAAGTCAGCAGGGCCGCCGAGAGCCAGAGCGGGCCCCAGGACGACAATTCTCCAGATCGGGCCCCCGCGACAATTTTATAAAAAAATAAATAACAAGAAGGTTTCAAGCATTCTCCTCCTCTACTTAAATTTCTCTCAAGCAAACATTTCTCCTCCTCTACTTAAATTTTTCTAAAAAAAAAAGGTCCTTAAGGTAAACATTTTTTCCTTCTCTACTTGAATTTCTCTAAAAAAAAAGGTCTTAAACTAAGAACTTCCACCCTCTTCTGTCGAACTTCTGAAAGTAACAAACACCACCGCTGCCAGGCCCCCCCTTATACCGCTGCCGGGCCCCCATTTGAGCCCGGGCCCCGGGAATTAGTCCCGGCTGCCCCCCCCCCTCTAGTCGGCTCTGTAGTCAGCTCAATTTGAATTAAAATATCGTTGCTAACCGGGATTAGTAATATTAGAAGTATTTATTAATAAACTTCATATTTTACGTAAATTTTAAAAATAAAATAGTACAAGATAAAATAAATATTCCTTTATTACTAAAATAAAAAAAGAACAGAGTACCACAAAAACTTATAAATACATCAGTACTAGTACTAATACCAGGAGAGGTTTCTCCATTGGTTCATTTGTGCAGTGAACACCCAGTTAAATTTCATGAAAACACATTATTTTAAAATTACATAAAAATATAAATTTAATTTTAATATTTTTATTTTCATACGTGTCCTCTGGCTGATTGCATCTCTGTGGCACAGTATACCTAAGTATACTGTGTCTGTGGCGTATTATGATGAGTGAGCCTAACACGAGTGAGACGGTATGGTAAATGCATATAGCTAAAAAGAGAAGAAAACACGCCAACAGATTCTTCAAACTGTCACAGAACATATTAATTGGCGCGCCGCTCACAAACAAGGTTGCCAAACCAGTGTTGCCAGTCTAGTACAATTCACAATTGTACTAGATGTACATTCTGCGTGTTCATGTGTAAAATATATATATATTGTGGTCCTTGTTTGGGTTCGTGATCAATGAAGACCCCCTTTTTTTCCCCCTTCAATGAATTAGATGTCACTGCAAATAGAATTCGAAAAATCTGATACATTTAAGGAATCTGGTATATTTTTTAGACAAATCTGGTACATAACAAAAACATATTCTGGCAACACTGTACCAAATAAAACAAACTGTCTTAGAGTAAGTGTTCTGAGACACTGTGACTGTCATTTCGTTTGCCGTCATTATGGAAAGGTTTTATAAAATTAAGATTATTTTATTATTTGTGATCATTTAAAAAAAATGTGTTTAATTGAGAACTGCAACTTTAATAAATTGGAAAGATGTATATCACTTTAACGATTGTTCCCGAAAAAGGCAAGGTAAATAAAAATTTTTTAAGGTTATGTTGTTTACATATAATAAAGATTTACGACTGTAATTTGTTTTATATTTTGTTTTAGTACCTAAGATCATCCAAAGACTAATTCAAAAATGGTCTATTTGGTACCCAATTGTAAATACTATGAAGTAAGAAGTAAGCAAAAAAATTGTAATTTTTTTCCCACAAAATCCACTAAGAGGAAAAATTTTATTATTTTGATGAGGTAACTACTTGACATCATCATGGAAATGTACAATAAAAATTAAATAAAGTTAAAGAGACAAATGGGTTTTCACTTTAAAAGTCTGAATCGGAAAACCATACCAGTTAATTTAATATACTCGATGAGAAATTTTACCTAAGAAATGGTATGTACATTTAAATGGTTTACCTATATAAAGTTATATTTGCCTGCAATTATCAATCGTGTTACCCTCTAACCAATATCATTTGTTGCATACAAACCAAAATTTTTTTATTTAAATGGATTTTTTAAATCAATCTCTCTCTCTATATATATATATATATATATATATATATATATATATATATATATATATATATATATATATATATATATATATATATATATATATTTTTCGCATGGATCGTTGATGTCGCCGTACGAGATTCATTGTCAACTATATTAATTTTTATTTGTCCTGTAAACTGCAACTATACTAAAATTGGTAGAATAGAGTAGCATTGACAAAAAGTATGCTAGTATACTCTATTACTAAATATACTAATATGTAAATGAACCTTAATTAATGAACTGTTAAATAAAAATTTCAACTACCGAAAATAGAGTAAGAAGTAAAAAGCCAAACGAAAGTAGTTTACATAGGAACACCAAAAACAAAGTTTTAAATTTACCTTAAAAAAAAGGTCATAAATTTTTTTTCCAGTCAGTTTTATTCCCCACTTTCCCTGATTTTTTTTTTTTTGAATCTATATGTCAATTTATACAATATGACCGTGTTACCAAATTTTAACATTTTTAAAATAATTAAAAAAATTAAATAGAAGGTCATGAACTGCCAAATAATCTAAGTGATGCATGGTGCACATTGGGTCATAAATGTAATAAATTTTTTTATTTGAAGACAAAATGGCCATCTATAGGTGCCATTTAAAAAATATAACTTTTGATAAAAATCACGTTTTAAAAATCGAATATTTTTAATGATTTCACGTTCAGGTTTTTCAACTATATTGTTAAATGTGGGTAAGCCGGAAAATACAATATAAGATCCAGAATTTTAGCTTAGGTATTAGCAGATTTAAGTCGGATATGGGAAAAAAATATCCGAGTACCGGATACGGGTACTTACACGACTAATTTTGCAATAGTGCATTTTGGTGCAATAGTTTTCTTTTTGCAAAAATATCATTCAACTTCACCGACCTCGAATTTTATATAAAGTAGAATTTTAATTTGGGACAATCAGTATGTTTTTGCGTTATTGTTAAGAACGAGCCACTGTTGGTGAATCATAAATATCATTAGGTAAAAGGTTTTTATATTTTTATATTTTAAAAATGAATCAGTACCTCTCGTACCTTCAAACGAAAAATATGTTGGAAGTGCACGTGCAATAATATCAGTTTTTTGTTGTATATTTCGGTTTATTTATTGTTAATAACATTTTTAATAATGTATTTAGTATATGATGTGTTTGTCCAATGGTGTCGCTGTTTTTAAATGGACTAACAGATACATTAGGTGAGTAGGTACCTATTATTAATGGTTTTATTTTCTCTTAAATTGAAAGAGGGTTTTGAATGTGGTAGGGACCAGTGTTGCGAGAATTTATTTTTGTTATGTACCAGATTTGTCTGAGAAATGTACCAGATTCCATAAAAACGAACCAGACTCTATAAATTGTACCATATTTTTCGAATTATGATGGTTTGATTCAGAAGAGCAAAAAAGCTTTTATCAAAAACGAACACAAACAAGGAAGAACCCAACCATTTTACCCGTCCAATGGAAACTGACTGAAAAAAGTAAAAGTACTAGATTTTGCTTTGAGTGTACTAGAGTACCAGATTCCTAAATAATGTACTAGATCTGGTACAATTGTACTAGACTGGCAACACTGAAGTGTGATAACATTTTACGATATGTATCTCACTAGTTTAGTTCACAGATTGCTGTGTTCTGTGTTCAATTATGTGCTGCTATTTCAAACTTTTAGTATCCTTTGATAAAAGAAGTTGAATATTATTGTTGACCTTTTTAAATTGTTTATTTTACCTCATACATTTTTTTTTCTACTCTTCATACAGTATTTTGTGAAGAGTATTATAGGTTTACTTTGTCCGATGTCATGTTTTTTGTCTGCACGATAAGTCAAAAACGAGAAATGATATCAATTTGAAATTTTTAAGCAAAAATCAAGCTCTATAAGGAAACAAAACTAATTGATTTTTAACAAATCTGATTAAAAATAGGGGGTTAAGATGGGTTGAAATTAAAAAAAAAAATTCCAAATTAAAAACGAAAAGCGATATCAACATGAACGGAGTTAAGGGAGTTAAGGGAGGTTAAAATATAAAAAAAAAATCCTAACTGAAAAACGAAAAATGATTGAAATTTTTAGCAAGCATTAATCTCTAAAAGGAGAATAAGCCCTTTAATTATAAAAAAAAATCTGATTAAATATGGGAAATTTAAGGGGGGTTGAAATTAACAGAAAAAACAATCAGAAATAAAAAGCGATATGAACATGAAATTTTTAGTAAAAATCAAGTTTTATTAGGAGTTGAGGCCTATTGATTGTGAAAACAATCTGTTTGAAAATGGGGGTTAAGGGGCTCTGTTAAACTGCGAAGAGTATCATTTAGAATGCCAGGCATATATTTTTATTCTAGTTTGTGACTGTGTAATATTATGTATTGTGATGAGACTGATCTTATAAAATAAACATTTAAAACATTTCGGTTCTTATTTTATTTGCTAGTGAAAGGTATTTAAAAAATATATTTTTTATTTGACATCCTTGACAAATTGTGAAAATGATTAAACTTACAATAAAAATTAAAAAATGGTAGGTAAAGTTTTATATTAAATTTTTAACACAAAAATCAATGTCAACCTTTCTACATAACCTGATATACCGGGTGTTCAAATTAAAGTGTTACAGTTAAATACCGCCGAAAATATGCATTTTAGAAAAAAAAGTTTCAGACAAAAGTTTTATAGTTTTTTGGGGGAAACATTTTGGGCAAATTCATTTTTTTATAGTTGACCATAATATGGCCATATCGAGGTGAACTTTGTTTTTTTAAATGGGAATCCCATTTTTTTTTACATATTCTTAAAGTACATAAAAAATAAGAAACTTTTGATGAAAATATTTTTTTTATTGGACTTTTACTTTTTGAGTAACAGGTACTTAAAAATTTTGCTAGGCGAAAAAAAAGTTGACCGTATTATGGTTAGCTATAAAAAAGGATTTTAGCCAAAAATTTTTCCCCACAAAACTGTAAAACTTTCGTCTTAGACGTTTTTTTTTTTTTTTTTATAAAAGGCGGTATATAGCTGTAACACTTTAATTTGAACACCCGATATATTTAAAAATAATCTCAAATTATGAAGAAAAGTCAGTTTACTAACTAATAATGTTTATAGATGGTTTTCAACGTATTAAAAACAAAACAAATATTACACTAACTAAAGTGTTTGAAAACAGTATGATGTTGATAATAATAACTACACTTAATACAAACTCAAATAATAAAAAAAAACAGCGATATTGATCCTTATAAAAAGTTTTGATCCGAACTTACAAATGATAAAATTATTGGAAAAAGTGAACACCCATTTAAAATTACTACGAGCCGACACTGATTACTACTACTACCAACAAATCTATTTGGATCTTAAATGTAAATAATTGCCATTTGCTTTAAGAACGACTAGTTTTTTTTAAATTATAGTCGCTCAAAGCATGCCTACGTGGCACATTAACAATTCCAGCAGAAGAAAAAAGTATTTCGACTGGTGCGGAAGATGGCAGGATTGTATTGTATTTAATAAAAACTAACTTTATATATCTATAATCGTTTAGCATGTCTAAATTAGTTCTACTGTCGTTTAGGTATTTTAATACTTCTAATTTAACTAGGTAGTTAGAAGCCATTGTGCTGTTATTAGGTACCGGTAGTTTACTTAATAAAGACACCGACTCTTGTTCTTCTTCCTCAAAATCAAAAAAAGGATCGTCTGACTGGATATTTTCATTAGTTATTTTATTTTCCTGGCTGATAAAGTATTCGATAGTCAAGACTACCCAGTTTTGTATTTCTATGTATATGGTAATATTTAAGTCTATAAAGGCGTTATACCAGCGCATTTTGAATCGTGGGCACACTACGGCGCCAATTTTGGCAGTTTTGGATTCTGGACTTAAAAATTCTTGAAATCTTTGCCAAACAGACTTAATTATGGCCTCTAAAAGCACTGTTACGAAGCTGGGAAGCAAATACCCATAAAAAATCTAATGTTTCAGCCAATGGCTGCAATAATTTGATATATTCCTCTAAAAAGGATATTTCATGTTCCTTAAATACCGGAATCATAAGTTTATCACATAGAAGTCCTAACTTATCTTTGGCAGACACAATTTGGACAACAGCATCATAAGTAGAGTTCCATTTGGTAACTCCTAGAACTTTTAACTTATGTTCAAGTTCTTGTATTATTTCAGCCGATTTTGGCCGTCCGCATTTATTTCACAACTTCGAACATTTGGAAAATATTTGTGTATTTTTTTGTCGCAAAGGCAGTAAACCATTCACCATATCTTATGTGTTCCAGAATGAATTAATTCCTATTTTATTATTTAAATATTCGCGCTTTGTCTCAAATCGCTTACTTAAAAAATCGCTTACTTAAAACTTTGGCCCACACATGCGCTTCGTCTGACTGTAAGACAAGTGAAACGCCGTTGGACGAAGAGTACTACAGAAATTGCCGCGACGAACGCTTTGTGGTGTGTATGTGCCGTTAAATCCGCTATTATAAATCCTGTATAATAAACGTTGTTATATAAATTGTGTAACCGGGCCCGGTCTTGGCTACTGGACTAATACTACCACCTACTTCATCCGACGAACTATATGATGCAGCACAGAAGGTAAGCGCGTTTGAGACACGTTTATCTTATTTTTTTTCGACTGTTACAATCAGCCCCTTTTTTACGTAATATTCTAATCATTCTATTACATTTTTTTGGTCCTTCGAGTACTTTAATAACAGTTAGAATTAAATTGTTGCATTATTATAACTGTGGGATTTTTTTTGCGAAAAATTCGATTTAAAATTTTCTTTATTTTTTAAATTATCAAAAGCGCTATTCAAAATTATAGCATATCTGCTAAAATTAATCAGTTCTTACTAAAAAAAAATCATTTAGTTTGCATACAATATTATTTCAATAAGTATTAAATTTATTGAGTTAATTGTAAAATTTATCAGGTAGACATATTGGTCATTTTTTTAGTCGAGTCGTGCTCAAGTTGTTCGACATCGGTAGTGTACACAGGTTCCAATCAATCGGCCTTCAAGTGGCCTTCATTTATTATTATTATCGCCTTTTCGCTAATTGTCGCTCTGTTTATCAATCACCGCTTTGTCGTTTACTCCGCTACCGTATATTTCGTTATTTTTGAAATTTGTGAAAAATCGCCCGCCTTTTCGCCGTGTTTCGTATCGAGGTGAGCTTGATACCGCTGCCGCTACATTAATATTGCCTTTTGATCAGCTGATACAAATAAATTTGGTTTTAATTTTGTTTTGCTTGCGATTCGATTTATTTAATTTATTACAATGGTTGAAAAACTTGTTAAATATAAAACTTTAAGAACTTCTTGCTTAAATGAAATAAACGTAATTAGTATGCTCGCTGATAAAGCGAATAGTAATAAATCATTCAAAAATGTCTTTAAAGTAAGGTGCGCAGATATTGATAGTCTTAAAGAGGATTTTTTTAAACATCATAATAATGTTCTTGCCACATTGTTTGCTATCCCTGAAGATGCTGGGGGCGAAGATGCTACCAAAGAAATGTTTTTAGAAGAATTTTATAAGATTAAAGCATTATTTTCTGAATTATTTGAATCTGATACTCAACCAGTAAACGCTAATCAAAATACTGCTTTGCATAATTCTACACTTTTTCATATAGATCCAAATTCATCTCATATTCGTTTGCCGGTGATTGAATTAAAGAAATTTAGTGGCGATTATAGAAATTTTCGCTCATTTATAGACCATTTTAATAATTTAGTTCATGAAAAACCTCATTTATCTAATATTGAAAAATTCGATTATTTACTCTCTTGCTTGGATGGAAAACCATATTCTTTAGTTCGGCATTTGCCTTTAACTTCTAATAATTATCAATTAGCTTATGATACTTTACAAGAGAGGTATGCAAATCCACGAAAATGTGCACAAGCTCATTGGAATGAGATTGACAGCACGTCTAAAATTGAATCGAATAATCCGCACGCTTTAGAAAAATTACTTGATATTTTTAAAGAAAATATTGCCGCTCTAGAAATCTTAGGTTTTCCGGTTGAACATTGGGATTTCATTCTAGCCATGATGTTACTTAAACGACTTGATAATGAAACTAAACTACGTTTCGAACTTGAACATCGTTCTTGTCAGGTTCCTAGCTATAAAAGTCTTATTAAATTCTTAAACGAACAATATTTAGCTTATGATAATATTGATTCGGACTCGCCATCCAGTTCAAATATAAAAAATAAACCTAAGATTATCACACCACGTCCGCGTTCGTTTTTTACGAATACTGGCGCTAAATCGCCTAGTTCTAATTGTATTCTTTGCAAGGAAACTCATTCGCTTTATAAATGTCAGAATTTCGCTTCAAAGTCGCCCTCTGAAAGACATGCCTTCTGCAAATCTAACCATTTGTGCTATAATTGCTTGAGTAGTTCTCATGACCTGAGGTCTTGCAATAGTACTCAAGGTTGTAGATATTGTTTTTCAAAATCACATCATAGCTTGTTGCATTTTGATCGGCAAATATCTCAAAATCACCGCCCTTTGGACCGCTTGCCTCCTACTTCGTCTACGTCTCTGCCAAATTTCACCAGTACTAGTACTTTAGGAAATCAAATTCTTACCGCTCAAGGAGTAATAGAATCAAGTCGAATTTTATTAGCTACCGCCCTTATCGATGTTCTTGATAATCGAGGAATTTACCGCTCATATCGTTGCTTACTAGATTCAGGAAGTATGAGCTCGTTTATTTCCAAGCGAGCTGCTACTCGTCTAAATCTTGCCCAAACCGAATTTTCCGTAGATATTAGAGGTTTAGACTCGATGACATCTACCCTTGACACCGCTCGTGTAGGGGTAACGTGCAAACCCCTTAATCAGCCAGAACCTAAAATATATCTAGATGCTATTATCGTTAATCAAATATGTGATAACCTTCCTGATTCTACATTACCTATTCATAATTGGTCTCATCTTTTAGATCTTAAGCTTGCTGATCCCAAATATTTTACTCCAGGTCCTGTCGATCTGTTACTTGGGGCAGATGTCTTTCCAAAACTATTATTAAATGGACATGTTACCGGAACCATATCTGAACCTGATGCCATTCATACAATTTTTGGTTACGTGATTTTGGGAAAAACTTCTTCAATACCTCGTCCTGTTATGTCCACGTTTTTTTGCAAATCTTCTTGTATTCGAGAACTTAATAATACTTTAACCAATTTTTGGGAAGTTGAAAAAATACCCGAAACTACGACCTTTTCTAGTGATGATGACCTTTGTGAAAAATTGTTTTTAGATTCTTATACCTATACTAATGGTCGATATAGCGTGTCACTGCCCTTTAAGAGTGATCCTCCGCCTTTTGCTGGTATTCGTGACCTTGCTTTATCTCGCTTTCATTCTCTGGAACGCCGATTATTAAAGAATGAAAATTTGTATTTAGAATATTCTGCTTTTTTAAAGGAATTTCTTGACCTTGGCCATATGGAATTAATTTCTGGTCAATCGCTTTCCTCAACCAATGCTTATTATATTCCGCACCACTGTGTGGTAAAGCCGCATAGTATTTCAACCAAATTAAGGGTTGTGTTTAACGCTTCTGCTCATTTACCTAATCAGAAATCTCTTAATGATTGTCTATTTGTTGGACCCAAGTTACAACAGGACATATGTGCTATTTTGTTATATTTTCGCCTTAATGCTTTTGCTGTGTGTGCTGATATTAAACAAATGTACCGAATGATTTTAGTCAATTCGCAAGATTGCAATTATCAACGTATTCTTTGGAGATTTTCTCCAACCCAACCAGTTCGGGATTATCGATTAACTCGAGTTACATATGGAATTAGTAGTGCACCATTTTTAGCGTTAAGAATCCTCAAACAATTAGTGAAAGACCAAGGACACAGATTTCCTCTAGCCGCACATGCAATCGAAAATTACTGCTATATTGATGATTTTGTTTTCTCGTGCTCTAGTTTAAAACTAGCCAAACAGCTGGTTTCTGAGTTGGTTTCTCTTATGAAATTAGGAGGCTTTCAACTACATAAATGGTCAAGTAATAACCTTGATTTGTTAAAAATTCTTCCCGCTTCTGATTTAGCTAAACAACCGCTCGATTTTAATTCGCTTTCTGATGAAAGTTCTATAAAAGTTTTAGGTCTTCAGTGGGATCCTTGTGATGATGCATTCTTCTTTCTTGTTAATCCTGTCCAAAATAAACCTTGTACAAAACGCACACTTCTCTCTGAACTTGCTAGAATTTATGACCCGTTAGGCTTTATTTCACCTATCACATTTTATTGCAAGCATTTAATTCAGAAATTATGGCGTTCTGGGTTAGATTGGGATGTAGTTCCAGATGAGTCTATTACTCAACTTTGGGAACAATACCAGTCAGAATTACCTTTGCTTGCCGATTTAAAAATTCCTCGTCAATATTCTACGTTAATTTCATATTCTAATTATTGTCAATTCGAACTTCATGGGTTTTGTGATTCTAGCGAACGAGGCTATAGTTGTGTAATATATTTTCGTATTAAAGACGAAACAGATGCCGTTCAAGTATCATTTATTTGTTCCAAATCTAAAGTCGCACCTACCAAGAAACTTACTATCCCTCGCTTAGAGCTTTGTGGAGCCGTTCTGCTGACTAAATTAATTCTTTATGTTAAAACGAATTTTTGTAACCAAATTAGCTTTATAAAAATTCGCGCGTGGTGCGATTCTCAAATCGTACTGCATTGGATAAAGGGATGTCCCAATCGCTGGAAAACTTATGTCGCCCACAGGGTATCTTTCATTCAAGAAAATCTCTCTCCTGATAATTGGTCGTATGTGAATACTGCTATTAACCCCGCAGATATAGCCTCGCGAGGGGCTCTTCCTTCCCACTTCTTAACCTATAAATATTGGTTAACCGGTCCTGAATTTCTTTACGAAGATGAAAGTTCTTGGCCTACCTTCCCATCTTCTGCTAATGAGGTTACGCTTCCCAAAGAAGAACAACGTAAAATGATATTATTTTCAACATTACTCAATCATAACAATGAGAGTTTTGTAATTTCTATGCTTGAAAATTATTCTTCTTTGACTACTATTCAAAATATTTTAAGTTTCATCTTGCGCTTTATCTACAATTGTCAACACCCGCTTTCTAAACATTGTGGCATATTTTCCACCGACGAATTGTATTCGGCCCTTCTTGTTTTGGTAAAAACTACTCAATATACTCACTTTCAGGAAGAAATTGAGTCCAAACGTTTTTCTAAACCTCTACGTAAGTTGAATGTTTTTTTAGATGATAACAATATTCTTAGAGTGGGAGGTCGACTGCATAATGCATCTATATCTTATTCATCTAAGCACCCCATATTATTACCTAGACAAAGTCTATTAACTACACTCGTCATTCGCCACATTCATGAAAAGTATTTTCATGCTAGCTTTAGAAGTACTCACTTCTTACTAGCTCAACAGTTTTGGGTTCTATCCTCAAAACGAGCCATTAACTCAGTGATTTCGAAATGTTTACGCTGTTGGAAAACATCTCCTACCTCTTATCAACCCCCAATGGGAAATTTGCCGCTGTCTCGAGTGTCTGAGGTAAAACCTTTCGGTCGCTCCGCTGTTGATTTCGCAGGCCCATTTAATATAACTATTAGTCGTCACAGAGGAGTAAAAAGTTGCAAAGCTTACCTCTGCATTTTTGTCTGCTTGGCTACCAAAGCTGTACATTTGGAACTTGCCAGTGATTTATCTACACCAACATTTTTAGCCGCTCTACAAAGATTTATTGCAAGGCGTGGAAAAGTCTCACAGATATACAGTGATTGTGGCACAAATTTTATGGGTGCAAAACGCGAATTGCTTTCTCTTATGGAACAGGCCAGCGCAAGTGAAACTATTTAATGGTTTCCTAGCCCCGCCGGAGCTCCTCACTTTAATGGTCTAGCCGAAGCTGGCGTTAAAAGTGTTAAAACTCACCTTCGCCGCGTCGTAGGTGATCAAATTCTCACATTTGAGGAATTCTATACAGTTCTGACACTTATAGAATCCATATTAAATTCTAGACCACTAGTTGCCATATCTAATGATGTCGACGATATCAACGCCTTAACGCCCGGTCATTTCTTGACCATGGAACCTTTAACCGCATTTCCCGTTCCCAGTTTCGAACACGTCCCCCTAAATCGCCTTTCTAGGTGGCAATTGTTACAGCGCATCCATCAAGATATTTGGCGTCGCTGGCATAAAGAATATTTGCATACCCTACAGCAGCGAGCCAAATGGTTAGACCCTGCTAACACCCCCAAACTTGGTACTTTAGTTTTGGTTAAAACCGATAATTTACCTCCTAATAAATGGTTGTTAGGCCGTGTTACTCAACTGCATTTTGGTAATGATAACATAGCCAGAGTAGCTACGGTAAAAACACAAAATTTTATTTTAAAACGGCCATTGGTAAAACTGTGTCCACTACCTAATAATTAATTTTTTTTTTATATGCTACCTGTAGTATTTTATAATTGTTTTTTTGGTTTAATTCTATTATTTGAACTTTCCTTTTTTTGCTTTAATATTTAGTTTTTATTTTGGGGAATTGTCTAATCAGTTTAAAAATGTATTATTTACATTTTTTCGGGGCAGGAAATGTTCCAGAATGAATTAATTCCTATTTTATTATTTAAATATTCGCGCTTTGTCTCAAATCGCTTACTTAAAACTTTGGCCCACACATGCGCTTCGTCTGACTGTAAGACAAGTGAAACGCCGTTGGACGAAGAGTACTACAGAAATTGCCGCGACGAACGCTTTGTGGTGTGTATGTGCCGTTAAATCCGCTATTATAAATCCTGTATAATAAACGTTGTTATATAAATTGTGTAACCGGGCCCGGTCTTGGCTACTGGACTAATACTACCACCTACTTCATCCGACGAACTATATGATGCAGCACAGAAGGTAAGCGCGTTTGAGACACGTTTATCTTATTTTTTTTCGACTGTTACAATCAGCCCCTTTTTTACGTAATATTCCAATCATTCTATTACATTATGTGTTGCGGCAAATATCTTTCCTGTGTATATTGGGTATATTTTACAAAAAAAAAATACATGGAACTCCACTTTTTCTTATATCAACAATTTTGAAGCAAAAAAATATATCATTTAAGGGGTATTTTTATCCTCTTAAAATTCGAGTTTTGAAAATGCCCTGTCATAAAACCTCTATACGAGGCAAGAGAGAGGTCCGACACGCCCAACATAGGGCGCGCCATTTTGAACCCTGTGACACAGTTTACAGCTAAAGAATCAGATCGCTCACTCTGCGTCGGCACTTTTGATCTCAATGTTTCAGTTTATACACTGTGCAACTCGGATAATACAATATATGACAACCGCCTATAATAAAACAGCAGTCTTCTGCGTATCCTGAATTTGATTCCCTCGAGTGGATGTTATTTTGGAACTTTCAACTGGTCCGAGTGAGCTAACTGATTCTTTAGTAATAAACTGTGGCTTCAAAAATAATATTCACTGACACTGACAGCAGCAAGCAAAATATCAGGTTCGTTTTAATCATCCACTTCTGCTTCCGGAATTGTCGGTTTAGTCGTTTTAACCTGTCAGATTAAAACAAGAAAACCGACAATTCCGAAGCAGAAGCGGATGATTAAAATGCACCTATTAAAAATATTGCGCCAAGATGTAGGCAACACGTAATAAGGGTTCAAAATGGCGGAGTTTTCTATCTCCTTTTAAAAGGCACTCAGAAAGCTGCGCAGTGCGACCATTCTCCGTATAGTAAAAGAAAATCAAAGTATGTGCTCTACACCCTATCAATCAACCTGCATGCTGAAATTCAGGTTTTTACGTCAAACGGTTTGCCCATGATCGAGATTAATTAGTCATTTCACTGAGCATTTTACATTACATATTAGTATAGATTATTAAATTATTTTCCACTCTATTTTATTTTTAAAGAATAGTTTATTGCAATTCTCGAGTATTTTCAAAATACTTATAGTTAGTTACATTTTAATGTTTAAATAGGTTCTATACCACAATAAAAACCGTAGTCAAATGCATACACATAAACACGACCTGCAAAATAAGCACACGCTTCTTTACGCACAAAATACTAACTCACAACCCACAAGCTTCCATAGCGCCCCTAGTCCCGACTTCCGCACGTGCTCGATCGGCAATAAGCCAAGAAAAAGCCTGTTGAAACTAGAAAAAATCTGATGTGTCCAACACATGACTTTCCTATCTAGTTATTACAGGCTTTTTCCGGTTATTTTTTACAACCTATTGCAGCACCTCCATAAATGTTTAGAGGATAAAATAAATATATACATTTTCCACATACATCTACTTCGAAACATTTTTCTATAGATATTCATCGAAAACGAAAATACTGAAAAATTTAAATTTAGCACTTTTCCTACAATTTTTCCATTACGGTCCATTTTAGAAAAATCATGTAGGTATAAACAAAAATTATAGATATCGATATCGCAAACAACTTTTATTTCAACAATTTTCATAAAAATCGGAATTTTGCACATTTTGTCAAATTTCTCGAATACGGACCATTTCAGGAAATTTTGACATAAAGCAAAAATTATAGGTAATAAAATTAGAAATAACTTTTATTTGAACAATTTTTTTCTCCAAACATAAATAACAGATATATTCCATAAAATATAAAAACGGCCCCCCATAAAGTACCCCCCCCAGATGTTCCGACTTTGTTCAAAATCTAATCATTGCACGTCTGGCCGAAATAAAACTTAAGTTTAAAATTTAATGTTTTTTTCTTTATCCGTTTTTGAGTTTTCTTCAAATTTCGAAATTTACACATTTTCTCAAATATCTCGAATACGGTCCATTTCAGAGAAATTATGTGTAAAATAAAAATTATAGAGAATTATATTACAAACAAGTTTTGTTTGAACAATTTTTATAAAAAAATATTTTTTTACACTTTGTCAAATTTCTCGAATACGGACCATTTTAGGAAAATTTTGTATAAAACAAAAATTATAGATAATAATATAAGAAGTAACTTTTATTTAAAAAATTTTCTTCCCCAAACGTAAATAACAGATATATTCCATAAAATATAAAAATGCACCTATAAAGTACCCCCCCAGATGTTTCGACTCTGCCCAAAATATAATCAGCTCATTAGACGCTGGAACAAAGCTTAAGTTTGAAATTTTGTGTTTTTCCGTGTATCGGTTCATGAGTTATGCGACACACACACACACACACACACACACACACACACACACACACACACACACACACACACACACACACACACACACACACACACACACACACACACACACACACACACACACACACACACACACACACACACACACACACACACACACACACACACACACACACACACACACACACACACACACACACACACACACACACACACACACACACACACACACACACACACACACACACACACACACACACACACACACACACACACACACACACACACACACACACACACACACACACACACACACACACACACACACACACACACACACACACACACACACACACACACACACACACACACACACACACACACACACACACACACACACACACACACACACACACACACACACACACACACACACACACACACACACACACACACACACACACACACACACACACACACACACACACACACACACACACACACACACACACACACACACACACACACACACACACACACACACACACACACACACACACACACACACACACACACACACACACACACACACACACACACACACACACACACACACACACACACACACACACACACACACACACACACACACACACACACACACACACACACACACACACACACACACACACACACACACACACACACACACACACACACACACACACACACACACACACACACACACACACACACACACACACACACACACACACACACACACACACACACACACACACACACACACACACACACACACACACACACACACACACACACACACACACACACACACACACACACACACACACACACACACACACACACACACACACACACACACACACACACACACACACACACACACACACACACACACACACACACACACACACACACACACACACACACACACACACACACACACACACACACACACACACACACACACACACACACACACACACACACACACACACACACACACACACACACACACACACACACACACACACACACACACACACACACACACACACACACACACACACACACACACACACACACACACACACACACACACACACACACACACACACACACACACACACACACACACACACACACACACACACACACACACACACACACACACACACACACACACACACACACACACACACACACACACACACACACACATACAGGTCCCGGTAGTTTTGTGACATCCGGACCTGCAGACGAAATTGTGGCACATTTGATGCCGGCTTGTGTATGCATTGTACCTAAATTTAGGAATGTAATGCACTAGGTTGCGCTCTTATACACACCGTAGTTTCGGAAATAAAATTGCAAACCTTAGGCAAACATGTGGCATCCGTTGCCACATTAATTACATTTATCCAAAATTGTGTTTAGGGTGCCACAATATATTTACTGTGTACTGTGTGTTATGGATGCCACAATATATTTACTGTGTACTGTGTGTTATGGATGCCACATCAAATGCATTTACCCAAAGATGTGTAGGGTGCCACATCAAATGCATTTATACAAAATTGTGTTTAGGGTGCCACAATATAGTTACTGTGTACTGTGTGTTATGGATGCCACGTCAAATGTATTTACTCAAAGATGTGTAGGGTGCCACGAGAAATGTATTTGCTTTGTACCGTGTTAAGGTTGCCACATGTTCAGGGTGTGTGTCGAAAATTTCGTAGCACTTAAATGCTTAGTCATGAATCGTGATTTTATAAATTATTAATTAATTTGACAGTTTTTCATTTAAAACTAGTGCAATTTATGATTTAGTAAATCAAATATACTTTGATAACTGGTTGTAAAATCTATTGGATCATAGATGGCATAAAATGTGGCAAACTGTCAAGTTAATTAATTAATATTCACAAATCTTAAAAAAAATGATCTAATTATTTTTGCTACGTCTTAATTAGTAGGGTTTGTAAAATAAATCTATAAAATATGGGTTTCAAATGATTTTAACTTATATCCTAAATAGCTATCATTGAAACAGTTTCTGTTTTTATTCATGCGATTCATGACTTTATATTTCTTATTAAATTGATACTTCTTGGAGAGTGCAAGGTAAGTTAGATACACAGTATTTTGTTAATTTATTTGTGTATTTTAAAATTTTTAGAGGCTAAAGAGAACGTCGGGCAAGCACACAACAAAAACGATAAGTAGCTAGATGTACGATTGGAAGAAGTCAGGGCCCGTTTTCACCTTTGCATACCTTTAACTGTCAGTTAGTTCCTGTAGTTTCAATTCTTAAAACCATAGCAATAGGCCGACATTTAAAGTTTCCAGAAGGTAAAAAAATCAGTCCCAACGTGCATGATACGTTTTTATATTAATTTTTGTACTTACTTAACTGTAACAAAAATAAAACCTAAAACTGAATAAACATATTTTTATTTATTTTTAATTCTAGTCGAACATAACATAAAATCATAAAAAAATGTTCATTGTATATTGAAAAAAAGGTCGATTTTAACAAAACAAAATTATAACTCTTCAAGAAAACGTAAGCAAGTATTTATGACAACTGTTCATAATTTGTTGCAGAACTAAATATTTTCTAATATCAAAATAAATGGTTTAAACATTAAGGGTCTATTTATACTCCCTTATTATTATTATTATTTGCATTATGATTAAGGATTAAGTTGAACCTTCACAGTGTAATGGGGACATTTATACTCGATTTATGATTAGTATTAGTATTAATAGTTATGCTTTATAATTGACAGGTTCAACTTTTATGTTAAAACTTAAATTTCTTCTTTTCTATCAAAAGAATAATTGACGTATTTGGCCTTTGTTTTTAATATATACCCTTTTTCAATATTTAGTCCAGTTTAATGCTTAATCATAATACTAATATAAATACTAATAATAAGGAAGTATAAATAGACCCCAAGGAATAATAAAACAGTTTAAAAATTTTCATTAAAATTATCATGTCGCCATTAAAAATTGAGAAGGTCCAACAATAGCAATAGTAATAATCTATTTTTTCTTTGTTTTATTTTTACTTATAATATTTTTAACGAAAAATTTGATGTCTGTCCATGATCTGCGGCTAAGTATATCATTATGTTTTTCTTTAATTTTCATACACTTATCCTTTCCTGGTACTGATTCATTTTTTATGTCTACTTTAAACTTCTTCAGTAATACACCCTTTTCTGATTCATTCCATGGTACTCTAGCTAAAGCTGCTTCTCTCTTCGTCCTTTTAGGTTCATTTGTTTCTAAGAAAGAAAAGAGAATATATAATTACCTAAGCTACTAACTAGCAATTCTATAATACCCCGTACAAATGACATCATGGAGAAGCGGGCAATTTTATTTTTGACCAAGATATTTGTCAGTTTACAAATTATTATATACCCATTTTTGTAATATATTTTAGTAAACTACTTCGTAAAGACAATTTTTAAATCCAGCGCATAATTTGGTCATAAATCAGGTTTTGTTGCCCACCCTTGTAAAATTAGAATAATAAATGTACGTACTAGATGTTCGTTTGTTTTTTCCAATGAATGCTTCAGAGGTTAATTCCTTCTTTTCGTTCGCAGTACTGCAACCTAAAACCTCAGCACTGTTTCTTGGAAATTCTTCCACTTCTTCATCACTAGCTTCGCCATCATTTTGATCAGGAGCATCCTCTTCTATGGGTGGTAAATCTTGGAAAATATTATATATGGATAGTTTATCAATAAATTTATTGGTTTTTTGTTTTAAATTACCTGCCCTAATTTGAAAGAACCCTGTATTGTGGATGTAGAAGTTTTTTTTTTTAATTATATAATAATAATAAAACTTCATTATTGTAACAAGATTACATGTTATATAGTGTATATGTATAGAACACTATGTATAGGGTGTTCCGCATAAGTACCGACACAGAATAGGTACGTGTTGGGCACCCGAAAATATAATGATTTAACGCAATTTATTTCAATAGCAAATTGTACCCCTAAGGAGTTACGGAGGCCTAAAGTGGGGCCATATATTTTGGAAAATTTAATATCTCTATAACCGTTAACTTAAAATATCTATATGTGGTAGATTATTTAGACGCTTCATGAGCCTTAATTTGGACGTAAGTAAAAATTAATTGAAAAATTTTAAGGGGTTGTTTTGGGGTAACCGACCCCGATACAGAACTTTTTTGTCGTCATGGTTACCCCAAAATCACCCCTTAAAATATTTAAATTAATTCTTATTCACCCCCAAATTAAGACTTATGAAGCGCCTAAATAATTTACCAAAAATACATTTTTTAGTTAAACGGTTGCAGACGGTTATATTTTTTAGAAATTTATGGCCTTACTTTAGACTTCCGTAACTCCTTAGCGGTACAACTTAATATAGAGGTCAATTGCGTTAAATAGTCATATTTTGGGGTGCCCAACAAGCACATGTTCTGAATCGGTACTTATGCGGGTCACCATGTATATATATATATAAAAAAAATATAGGAATTTTAAAATTTGGTACAAATTTAAAACAATAGAATAAAAATATTGGTAAAAATCAAACAAAAGATGTGAACATTTTTAACTTTAATCAACCTGAAAAATTGACGAAAAAAATGATTATAATTTGCTCACCTTTTACTTCAATCTCCTCCAAAGATTTTCCAGCAAATCTATGTGCTTGCCCTTGGTCCACTGCCAGAAGTAACCTGCTAACTTTGGTAAGTTCAACTGTATTTTCATGGAGGCGATAAAATTCACGATGGACCCTTATATCGTGGCCCAGATGTCGCGCCAGCCAATCACACTCGTTTTCTTTAAGATTAAAGACTTGGCAAACGGTAGCTACGTACTTTCGTAACTTCGTACTTGTGATAGTTTCTGGCGACTTCAACATTGCATCAGAACACCATTTCTTAATACAATCGTGGCCTCTCATATAGGAATTTAAATCTCCTGCTCGCGCAAATACAAAAGGATTCCCTTCGGGCACTCCCACTTCTGTACGAGTTGCTAGAAGAAAATCGACAGACTCTTTCATTTCTTTTGTCAGCAGGACTGGAACTTTCCTTCCTCGCTTTCCCAATATCTCTATTACTGTTAGGGCATTTGCTAAACCAGTTTCAAATTTTGTCATCGATTCCTTTATTTCTGTTACACCTTGGCTGTGCCATGATGGTCTATTCGTGTACTGTTCAATTTTCATTCTTGCAGCTTCTCCTGAACGTCTTTTATTAAACAGAATTATACGAGCTAAGGTAAGTGATGCTAGTTTACTCCAATTTTGAAGACTCTTTCCTCTTTCCATATTATTCCTTGTTTCTTGGATCATAAATTCCAAAAACTTGTTTAATTTGATTAAATCGCCAGTAATTGGAAGTAATTCAATGGAATTAAGTTTTCTTGATTGTAAAGTAGCTAATGCATTGGATGATATTCTAATGCTCCATTCCAAATCCAAAATTGACAAAAAACCCAACAGTAATTTATTTCTTCTTAGGTCGCCCTTTCGTAAACATAAACCTCTTTCAATCCCAATGCACTTTCTAATAGAATACCCAATTTTCAATGCTAACGACGGAATTCCAAATTCAGTCCTTTTCGCTATTTGGTTATAGGTTTGACAAAGGGACTTTGTCGCTGAGACAACAGCATCAAACTTTTCGGGGACAAGAGCGTCAATTAACCTGTGAACATCGGTATTTTTCTTAGCGATCTCTATTGTTAATCTCCCAAGTTGCCTCATAGATTGCCTAATTAGTTCTGATTGAGTGCTGCTATATTTTTCATAGATAAATGCTCCAAATCTTAAAATAAGGTCATCTCTGTGACATATTTTAGATATTTCATCATCTCGCATTTTGTTTAAAATATTAGAACGAAAATCTTCTGTCATGTTGTGACCATAAATTCCATTTAGTAAAGCGGTACTTTCAGCAGCTGGTAGTCGTGATAATTTTTCACAACTTAAAATATTTTTGTTTCTCATGCAGATGCATGAGTATTTTAGATGATGCCATAGATTCCTTTTAATCATAAACCCTAGACATTCGGGACAAGGGCCATAATCGGAATATTTTAGGAACCTTCTTTCTTGTTCGGTTGGTCTGCGAGTTAAGATGAGTTCTCCTTTTTCTAATAAGAGTACGTCACAATTGTGATAAAAATCACCATTACGCGTCAGAGCATTAAAAGCTTCTCGTCGTTTCTTGGAATTTATCGGCATACTCAAGATTCTAGCAACTTCCGTTTCATTAGAATGGGCCCTTTCAAAATGTCTGGCTAAATTACGAAGCAACTTGTGACAAAAATAACAACTGTGGTCTTTATTCCGAATTCTCTTACCACCAGATGATTTTTTGGCACAGTTTATTTTAACCAGTTCTTTTGTCTTAGTTTTATTCATGGTACTAGATACACCGGAGGAATCATTGTCGGTTTCCTCATCGGTTTCCATTGAAGAAAAGTTTTCAGAATGATCAACGGGTAGACTTCGTGAAACTTGATTACATTCAGTATCACTAGATAGCATATTTTCAGGAGTGTCCGGTACTATCGAACTACTGTGGGATTCACCATTAGATAGGTATTCTGATTCGGAGCCGCCAGAACCAAAAGGTTCAGGTTCTGATAATGATTCTTCTTCGTCTCCAAATTTTATGTTTTTTGCATTACGTAAATTCGCAAGTTGTTCTGAATCAATTTGTATTGTTCGTGTAAGTGGAATTTCTGGACTAACATTTACTGGGGGTTTATCACTAGATGAAGATATCAATATATCTTGGAAATCTAAATAAGAAAATATACACTTCAATAATCATAAAATGTAGACTATAATTTTAAGAGGATTTCAAAACTATAAATAGAATAACTCTTGCCCGCGCCTTTGGAGTCGTATTTTCAATATAAAAAATGCATAACTGTCCTTAAAGGGACGATAATGGTTTTTTAGAGTTCATGATACGTATATGATAATATTATAAATTATTAGAGTTAAATAAAATTATCCAATATTTTAATATAGTAATCTATTTAACAAAATCTTTGTAAACCACATATATCACCAGATTGCTTGCGAACCTGACTCTCTAACAGACCACTTAAAACCACTCCCTATAAGTCAGGGCGAGCCGTAGGAAGTTTCACTTATTTGCTTTAAATTATTTTTTTATTTTTATTTATTTTTATTTTTATTTATTTTTATTTATTTTTATTTATTTTTATTTATTTTTATTTATTTTTATTTATTTTTATTTATTTTTATTTATTTTTATTTATTTTTATTTATTTTTATTTATTTTTATTTATTTTTATTTATTTTTATTTATTTTTATTTATTTTTATTTATTTTTATTTATTTTTATTTATTTTTATTTATTTTTATTTATTTTTATTTATTTTTATTTATTTTTATTTATTTTTATTTATTTTTATTTATTTTTATTTATTTTTATTTATTTTTATTTATTTTTATTTATTTTTATTTATTTTTATTTATTTTTATTTATTTTTATTTATTTTTATTTACTTTATTTATTTTTATTTATTTTTATTTATTTTTATTTATTTTTATTTATTTTTATTTATTTTTATTTATTTTTATTTATTTTTATTTATTTTTATTTATTTTTATTTATTTTTATTTATTTTTATTTATTTTTATTTATTTTTATTTATTTTTATTTATTTTTATTTATTTTTATTTATTTTTATTTATTTTTATTTATTTTTATTTATTTTTATTTATTTTTATTTATTTTTATTTATTTTTATTTATTTTTATTTATTTTTATTTATTTTTATTTATTTTTATTTATTTTTATTTATTTTTATTTATTTTTATTTATTTTTATTTATTTTTATTTATTTTTATTTATTTTTATTTATTATTATTATTAATTATTATATACTTCTATTTAATTTTATTTATTTTCACGATATTTTCACGATATTTTAAAATAAAAAATCCAAAAACCCTGAAATGCGTTATTACTATCTTGTAATGAGTAGCTAAAATAATTCAATTTTTCAATTTCGTATCTTTAAAAGGTCATACTTCCATACAAATTACCCCCTTCCCCTATTTCATCCCTTTCAAATGTAAAAATCCATAAACCCTAAACACGTTAATATTTATATATGACGAGTAGTTATAATTCTAATTTTAAATATTTTCTTTAAAAAACGGGTACGCCCATACAAACCCCCTCCCCCTTAAAAATAGATAAATTCAAAAACCCTATCCCGTCAATATTTATTTATGATGAGTAGCTACAATGTCAATTTTTAATATCCTACCCTTAAAAACCAATATTCCATACACCTTTTCACCCCCTGTTTCCTTCCCTTTAAATGTGAAAATTCAAAAATTCTAAATATGTCAATATTTATTTATGTGGAGTGTCACAATTCAAATTTGAAACTTCCTACACTTGAAAACCGATACAAACTTCTCCCCGTTTCACCTCCTTAAAATATAAAAATTCAAAAACTCTAATTACTTCAACATTTATTTTTTGTGAGTAGCTACAATTCCAATTTATAATTTCCTACCTTTAGTAAACCGATGTTCCCATACAAATTTTCACCCCCTATTCCCCTCCCCTTAAATATGAAAATTATAAAACCCTAAACACGTCAATATATTTGTTATTATAAGTAACTACAATTCCAATTTTTAATTTCCTACCTTTAATAAACCAAAATTCACATACAAATTTTTACCCCGTTTCCCTTCCTTAAAATGTGAAAATTCAAAAACCCTAAATAGGCCAATATTTATTCATGAGTAGCTACAATTCCAATTTTATATTTCCTACCCTTAAAAACCGATACAAACTTTCCCCTATTTCACCCCCTTAAAACGTAAAAATTCAGAAACCATAAACATGTCAATATTTATTTATGACGAGTAGCAATAATTCTTATTTTTAAATTCCTACCTTTAAAAAACCGATATTCCCATACACATTTTCACCCTCTTACCGATATTCCCATACACATTTTCACCCTCTTTTCCCCTCCCTTTAAATGTAATTATTCAAAAACACTAAACACGTCAATATTTAATTTTCCCCCCCTTAAAATATAAAAATTCAAAAACTCTCAACACGTCGTTATTTAATTATAATGAGTGGCTACAATTCCAATTTTAAATTTCCTACCCTTAAAAACCGATACAAACTTCCCCCGATTTCACCTCCTTAAAATGTAAAAATTAAAAACCCAAAAGATGTCAATATTTATTTATGATGAATAGCAACAATTCCAATTTTTAAATTCCTACCTTTAAAAAAACCGATATTCCCATATACATTTTCACCCCCTGTTTCCCTCATCTTAAATGTGAAAATCCAAAAGCCCTAAATACGTCAATATTTATTTATGATAAGTAGCTACAATTCCAATTTAAAATTTCCTACCCTTAAAAACTGATACAAACTTCCCCCCGTATCACCCCCTTAAACTGTAAACATTCAAAAACACTAAACACATCAATAATTATTTGTGATGAGTAGCTACGATTAAAATTTTTTATATCCTACCTTCATTAAACCAATATTTCCACAAACATTTGCACCCCCTGTTTCTCTCCCTTAAATTGTGTAAATTCAAAAACCCTAAACACGTTAATATTTATTTATGATGAGTGGCTACAATTCCAATTTTTTATTTCATACCTTTTAAAAACCAATATTCCCAAACAAATTTTCACCCCCTATTTCCCTCCCTTTAAATGTAAAAATTCAAAAACCCCAAACATGTCAATAGTTATATATGATGAGTAGCTACAATTTCAATTTTTAATTTCCCACTCCTAAAAACCGATGCAACCTTTCCCCCATTTCACCCCCAAGAAATGTAAAAATTCAAAAACACTAAAATGTCAATATTTATTTAAGTTGAGTAGCTACATTTACAATTTTAAATTTTCTGCTCTTAAAAAACCGATATTCCCATACACATTTTCACCCCCTGTTTCCCTCCCCTTAAATGTGAAAATCTAAAAACACTAAATACGTAAATATTTATTTATGATGAGTAGCTACAATCCCAATTTTTTATTTCCTACCCTTAAAAACTGATACAAACTTCCCCCTGTGTCACCCCCTTAAACTGTAAACATTTAAAAATACTAAACACATCAGTATTTATTAAAGATAAGTAGCTAAAATTCCAAGTTTTAATTTCCTACCTTTAAAAAACCGATATTCCCATACACAATTTTACCCCCTGTTTCCCTGCCTTTAAATGTGAAAATCAAAAACCCTGAACACATCAATAGTTTTTTATGGTAAGTAGCTACATTCCAATTTTTAAAAAAACCTATATTCTTATACAAATTTTTACCCCGTTTACCCCCCTATAAATATGAAAATCCAAAAACTTTAAACCCGTCATTATTTAATTATTTACAATTCTAATTTTCAAGTTCCTATCTCTAATTTTCAAGTTCCTATCTTTAAAAAAATCGATACTTCAAGAAACTTTCACACCCTTTTCCCACCCTTAAAATGTGAAAAAGATAGGTAGGTAAAATCAAATGGGTACTTACTTTTAACTGCCAGCTCTCTATTTTCTTTATCCAGACTTTTTGTCGTTTCATAAGCCGGCAAATTTAATAAACGATTGCACATTTCACTATTTTCCACTTGTAGCATCCTTAATATTTTTTTACCTCTGGTTTCCATTTCCTAAAATATTCAGTAGTTTAGCCATGTAATGAAAACTATAAAAAAATGCGCACTTACGAAATAATTGACAAAACAACCAGTTAAAACGTTTAACCACTGTGGCGTTCGAGACACAACTGACTAAACATCAAAACAATGAAATAGTGTAAAGTGTGTGTGACCAGAGGGCGCCACTCCATTGATTAGCAAAGGGAGTCACAATTTGGTCTAGGGCACGCAAAATAGAGACGCAATTGTAGCGTACTACACACTGATTGAATTCCCGCCACGTCTTAAAGAGTAGCGCCTTATTCTAGCAGGCAATCTGCGCACTATCCGCATAGATGAAGTATGTTCAAACCGCCACACACAAAATAGAATTGCAGCCAAGTTATGACTAGTTTTGTTGTGACAACCGAATGTGTGTTGCCACAACAAAAACGTTCGCCGGAATTGAGTTTTATGCACACACAAGCTGCCACAATCAATACCATGCGAACACACACACACACACACACACACACACACACACACACACACACACACACACACACACACACACACACACACACACACACACACACACACACACACACACACACACACACACACACACACACACACACACACACACACACACACACACACACACACACACACACACACACACACACACACACACACACACACACACACACACACACACACACACACACACACACACACACACACACACACACACACACACACACACACACACACACACACACACACACACACACACACACACACACACACACACACACACACACACACACACACACACACACACACACACACACACACACACACACACACACACACACACACACACACACACACACACACACACACACACACACACACACACACACACACACACACACACACACACACACACACACACACACACACACACACACACACACACACACACACACACACACACACACACACACACACACACACACACACACACACACACACACACACACACACACACACACACACACACACACACACACACACACACACACACACACACACACACACACACACACACACACACACACACACACACACACACACACACACACACACACACACACACACACACACACACACACACACACACACACACACACACACACACACACACACACACACACACACACACACACACACACACACACACACACACACACACACACACACACACACACACACACACACACACACACACACACACACACACACACACACACACACACACACACACACACACACACACACACACACACACACACACACACACACACACACACACACACACACACACACACACACACACACACACACACACACACACACACACACACACACACACACACACACACACACACACACACACACACACACACACACACACACACACACACACACACACACACACACACACACACACACACACACACACACACACACACACACACACACACACACACACACACACACACACACACACACACACACACACACACACACACACACACACACACACACACACACACACACACACACACACACACACAGACATCATCGCGAAAATAGTCAAAAAGGATTCAGGGGACCTCAAAACGTAAATATCCATCGAAAACTCGAGGTCGAAAAAAATCATGATTCCTATACTTTCCTTATATCTGTATACAGATAGGAAAGTAAAAATCTGATGTGTCCAACACATGACTTTCCTATCTAGTTATTACAGGCTTTTTCCGGTTATTTTGTACAACCTAATTGCAGCACCTCCATAAATGTTTAGAGGATAAAATAAATATATACATTTTCCACATACATCTACCTCGAAACATTTTTCTATAGATATTCATTGAAAATGAAAATACTGAAAAATTTAAATTTGGCACTTTTCCTACAATTTTTCCATTACGGTTCATTTTAGAAAAATCATGTATAAAAAAAAATTATAGAGATCGATATCGCAAACAAATTTTATTTCAACAATTTTCATAAAAATCAGAATTTTGCACATTTTGTCAAATTTCTCGAATACGGACCATTTCAGGAAATTTTGACATAAAACAAAAATTATAGACAATAATATTAGAAATAACTTTTATTTGAACAATTTTTTCTCCAAACATAAATAACAGATATATTCCATAAAATATAAAAACGGCCCCCCATAAAGTACCCCCCCAGATGTTCCCACTTTGTCCAAATTCTAATCATTTCACGTCAGGCCGAAATAAAACTTAAATTTAAAATTTAATGTTTTTTTTCTTTATCAGTTTTTGAGTTTTCTTCAAATTTCGAAATTTACACATTTTCTCAAATATCTCGAATACGTTTTATTTTAGAAAAATTATGTAAAGGATAAAAATTATAGAGAATTATATTACAAACAACTTTTGTTTGATTAATTTTTTTGTCAAATTTCTCGAATACGGACCATTTTATCAAAATTTTGTATAGAACAAAAATTATAGATAATAATATAAGAAGTAACTATTAATTAAAGAATTTTCTTCCCCAAACGTAAATAACAGATATATTCCATAACATATAAAAATTAGCACCCATAAAGTACCCCCCCAGATGTTCCGACTCTGCCCAAAATATAATCAGCTCATTAGACGCTGGAACAAAGCTTAAGTTTGAAATTTGGTGTTTTTCCGTGTATCGGTTCATGAGTTATGCGACACACAGACACACACACACAGAGACATCATCGCGAAAATAGTCAAAAAGGATTCAGGGACCTCAAAACGTAAATATCCATCGAAAACTCGAGGTCGACAAAAATCATGATTCCTATACTTTCCTTATATCAGTATACAGATAGGAAAGTACTGAAGTACATTCTGGGTATTTAAGTATATTGACATACTAAAGAACGATATAAGTACTTAAGTACTTTAAAAGTACTTGTTGCCTTCTTTCTTCACTATTTTAAGTAAAAAAGTGCTTAACCCCAAATTTTACTGTTTAAGTACCTACAAGTACAACGACAAGAACTTAAAAATGTAAGTACAAGTACAGGCATTTTTGCAGGTACTTAAAATACAGTACTTAAGTACCTTTTGTACTTAAGTAATTTTTTTAAGTACATAAAGTATTCATTATTGCAGCTCTGAGTACATACGATCAAAAAAACATCTCAATATCTTGGAGCATTTTCTGATGCAGAATAATTAGCAGGAACATTAAATCTCATATCCAACTAGGTCTTGAAATTTAAACATATGCGATTTTTTCATATAACCATACATCAAAAATTCGATTGTTTTCAACGCCAATCTGGAAGAATTGAGAAATCACATAACATAAAAGTGTGAACAGATCAACAACTCACTACAAATACTGCCTAACGTGTCTTTTGAATTGCGGAGAACTTATTGATTTGAGTTTTACGTCTAAAATAAATAAAGTATATGAATTGAAAGTTATTTCTAATGAAGCTCTGTTACTTAGTAGAGTTAATTAGATTAATCTTCATCACAGTGGAATGAATAAATTTATATTTGATTTTTGTGAATCGGTCAACGTTAATTCAGTTGTCATAACAGAATAAAAGAAAAGGACCCCGCAATAATCTTATGGAAATTGGGTTTCTGTCAAATTGTCTGAATTTTTGATATGTTGTAGATTTTGTCATCCTGAACAAAAGTCTTCATGGGCACAAAGTGCCAACTGTCAATTTTGCCAATCTGGCATGAGAATTGAATTCAGCGACCTCAAGAACCCAAACTCTCAATGTCAACAGAGAATATTTACTTCTCTATTCTTCGTTGACAGTGAATTGACAGCTGTCAACTGTCAATTTTTCCAATCTGAGAATAGAATTGAATTCAGCTCCATCAAAAGCCCAAACTCTCAATGTCAACAGTGAATATTTACTTTTCTCTTCTTCGTTGACAGTGTATTGACAGATGTCAACGATCAATTTGTCCAATCTGACATGAGGGTTGAATCCAGTGACTTCAAAAACATTACCCTATATATTCTAATTAAAATATGCTTCTGACATCTGTAAATAGTATTTAAAATTAATAGTTTTGCAACGGTTCAGGGGAGCTTTGGCAGCTCCGTAGCTGCCAAAATATTCATTTTGGCACTTTGTGCCCATGAAGACTTTTGTTTAGGATGACAAAATCTACAACATATCAAAAATTCAGATAATTTGACAGAAACCCAATTTCCATAAGATTATTGCAGGGTCCTTTATTTGAGATATTTTCCGTAATGTGTGAATTTATCCAGACTTGCCGCCGGAAAAGAATAAAAAAGTGTTGCTAACGACAGTGGAGGGTCATTTAGAAAACTTGAGAACTACCTTTTCACAGAAGAAGACATTAACGTGATTGGAATTGGGTAATAAATTCATTTGAAAGTACACCTGCAGGCCTATCGCTGCAAAAAGAAAAACAACTCATAAATCTTTCTTCAAGTGGGGCGGAAAAATTAAATAAATAATTGAAAAATGTCTGTAGTGAATTGTCTTGTACCTATTCCTTTATTATAACTAAAGCATTTCGGATACTGCATTTCCTATGGCCTACGTTTGTGAAACTAATTTTTCCGCTCGCTCGCTCGCTCGCTCGCTCGCAGGGCTACTTCAAAGTCTAAATTTAGAAACAAACTTCAAATTGAAAATGAGTTCAGAGTACATATATCGAATATTATATCAAACCTAGCCAAGCTTTGTACTTTAAAGCAGACGCATATTAGTCATTAGACAAAGGTATATCTTTATTTTAATTTTAGGCATAACAGTTCGTTGTTTATATGTTTGAAATGTTTTCGAAATAAAAATGTCCTGTTCATTTATTTATTTCAGAAATAAAAGAAAAACGTATTTTGAAGTGTGTAAGGTTTATTTAATAATCGTCAAGCGCTTTCGGCTATTTAAGCCATCTTAGGGACACTATAAAAAAGAGAACCACTGTAATACAATAATTGAAAATAAAGGTATAAAATTACTTATTCGTCAAAAATTTGTAAACATTCATAGAAAAGAACATCGAAGCAAAAAGGTAAAGGACAAACTGGACATCTAATTAACTAACAAACAAACAAACAAACAATGGGTTACAAATTTATGATTTTAAAAAAATCTCCTATTTCCCAGATAACAATTATAAATTCTTTGCATAATCTTAGTATATACATTTTAAGAATATGTATGTGCTGAGAATATACTTTATTTGCATTTAGTACATTCTCAGTGTCGCTATAGTTACTCAAAAATAATGTCGTTACTATAGTTTATATATTGATATAGTTTGTATTAGTACTGAGATGTACATATTTATTTTATTTATTTATTTATGTTGAGCGCCTTTATACATATCTACTAATATCAAACTTGAACAATTTTTTTTTAATTAGACTGAATTCAAATTAGTTAAATGATCATGTTGGAACTTTACCATAATTATACTCTTTAACTACTTACTTTTTTTTATTTAGACATGTACGAACAAGAGACTTTCCTTCAGAGGTGTCGGTTCCACAATAATACTTATCAAATTTTATATTTTATTTTTTAATTTAAATCCCAAATCAAAATAAATTTGTTTAAAAATTGAACATATGTTTTTATTCAAATAAAACTTTAAAAAATTGTTAAACATTCCTTCGAATAAGAATAAATCAAAAAAAATTTAAATGAGAGTTACCCTATTACTATTAAAAACTGACACGAACTTACTATTTCCACTTTTCTACTTGTTGAAATAGTAGTTTGCGTCATATAGGAGATGTAGTTTGTGTATTGTGGTTGTCTATCCAAAATGCAGTTTACCACAAGACACCGGTTAGATTAGACCTCAATAGCCACTCCCATTTAATTTTAAGTTCCAAAATGACACCACGATCAGACAATAACAAACAATACGGCTCGACTACATTCAATGCTAATAATTTAAACTATGTACACATAAAACTACCTTATAACTAATTTAGCAAATGTGTTTTAAAAGTGTTCCTCAAATGCCTATTAAAATGAAAGTTTATAGTTTTGTTTGTGAACGAGTTTAGTTCAATGTTAGGTCCATATTTTGAATTGTAACAAACTCGTGCAGGAATATGTTTAACTGTCTTTATTAATGTTATGCATGCACTTGCTTTTCCAAGTTGTTATGACTTCAGCACTTAGTGAACACTTGTCAAATTATTATTTATGTTAAATACCTTGTAAAAAAAAAGGTGGCTAGAATACCTTTTATATCTTAAATCGGGACTCCTTTAATCCAATTTCAAATGTAATCAGCTTTTATCTGCTTTTTTACTTCTTTTTCCAAATTTTTATTTTGATATCTGTCTATCTTGTTGATTTTTTTTCTCTGGTAACCAAATTGTCATTCATTAAGCTGATTTCTCATAAGTTTTTCCTTGTATATATCACTTTATTTTATTCACTGTTTGTTTTCTTTAACTAATAACGTTTAAACTGTAGCTTATAACTATTTTACAAATTTTCTCTTTTATTGATCAAATTGTCATTATTTTTTTTTTTTTGATTCATTCTATTTATTTCATTTCATACTTTTAAGTTTTAAATTTCAATTTTATTTTAGTTTCAAATACAATTTATAAATGTTTGACTATCAATAATACTAGACTGAGTGTTCCTTAAATTCCCCAATGAAATATTAAGTCTCTACAACTTTCGGTAAGTAAGTAAACCTTTTAATTCAAACAATGTTATTTGTATATAACATCGCATTAACTCTATTCCAACGTGCTCATTTTCTCTTTATGCTTTTGTTTTCTATAACAATATTATATTTTTGTATCGGTTATCTAGTATGTAGTTTAATGTATTGACTGATAAAATAAAAAGTTAAATATTTTATTTAAAATACACTTTGAGCTACTTCTGTTGAAACCACTTTACTAGAGGCTATGGGCCCAGTAAGGTTTACCTGGATTATTATTAAAGCGACTCACGGAATTCACTGCAAAACTTATGTCAGTTCTTGGAACTTGGGATAATATACTGCCCACAGCTTCTGGTTACGGGACCCCAGACATTTTCTTTTTCTCTTCACATTGTTTGGACACATACTTTGAGTAAGAAGATCTTTATTAGATATCGGAGTACTGACTGTCTTACAATCTTCCATAATAAACCGTTTTAGCTTTTTTTTAATATACAGTTCTTGATCCAGCCAAAGTTTTCTTGACGCTTTATCTCTTATTATTCGTTCCTAGGAAATATTTTGCAGTAACGATGTCTTTCATCTTGAAATTCCTCATTAGATGATCTTTTAAATTTAATTTGTCATCTTGGGAATTTGACAATATAATCATATCGTCAACATAAATCGCTACAATAAGAACTGTCGATAGCGCATCAACTATTGGTTTAAAAAATATGCATTGGTCGACATTAGACTGACGCAAGGCATAGAACTTAATAGCTGATTCCAGCTTCAAATTCCAACATCTGCTTGCTTGCTTCAAACCATATAGGGATTTTTCAAACGACAGACCTTATTGGATGACGTGAAATATTCTGGTTGGACCATATAAATTTCTTCGCACAAAAAATCCTGTAGGAAAGCTGTCATAAATTAAGTTCGGCAGCAAAGAAAAGTAAATATCTAACTGAAGAATATTGATTTACGGGGTAATACGTTTCATCAAAGTCTATACCTTTCCTTTGTGAACAGCCTTTGACAAATAAGCGAGCTTTATACTTAGCTACTTTTCCATCTGCGTCTTTCTTGATTTTAAAAACCCATTTGCAATTAATCGGTTTTCTATCAGCAGGGAGATCGACCAAATCCCAGGTTCTATTTTCTAATACACACGACCATTTCTTTATTTGTCAGTACATCCTGGATTACGTCAGTCAGCTGGACCAGGGCAGTTTCTGTAGATCTTCCTGCTTGGTACTCGTGCTGGCTATGGTGGGGTGGCACCCTCTTCAGGACTTCTGTTTTATTATAATTATCAACAGCCTTCTCCTTTGTTTTTAATACAAAGGATGTGAGGCTGATTCGTCGGAAGGATTTAGGATGTGTGGTATCCCTTATCCATACTTTTAGAATAAAGGTGACTATGATTCTTTTCCATGATTATGGTATATATTCTAGCTCCAGACTGCTTCGGAATATCCGGATTATGTGTGGTAGTAATTCCTTATGTGCCCGCTGAAGCAGGGTAGGGAATATTCCATCCACACCTGGAGACTTAAACGGTTCAAAAGTGTTTACGGTTCACTATAATTGATTGCTGTTGCATATGTGTTCGGGCACTACATCGGCCTCTCTTGGAGGTCTGTTTACCTTAGTCGTATCCCTTATTAGAGAAGGTGTGCTCCCAGGAGAGTGAGTTTCGAGGCGAGTTGTTTCCTCCTTACTCTCCGTGAAGGTTCCATTGGGTTTCTTAAACGCCATAACTGTATCAACTCCCTTTTGCCAAGGCCTTGTGCAGTCTCGCTGCAGCAGGTGTAGAGGTTAATCTCGCAGAATTTTTTCTGAAGCTTTTACGTTTAGCTTTTCTGATTTCTTTGTTCTAGCTGTTGTAGATGTAAGTGCCTCAGTGTAGCTCTGCCAAACTTCGCGGTGCTTGGCCTTATTATAGAGCTTCAGCACTTCGGATCGTAAATTTAACCTTTGGCTGATGGTTAAATACATGGGTAACCTACATGGTAAACAATTTTCATTTAATTTGATATAGGGTGTTTGATAAGTACGGTACATAACTTCAGGAGCGTATTCTGGAGCTAAAATAAAGGTATTTTTGTCATATACACTATGTCTCAAAAATGCTTTGTTACGGAAATACAGGGTGTGAAAGTTTCATAAAAAAATACAATTTTTTAAATATTTTTAAAACCACTTAAGACATTTTAACGCAACGTTGCTAACTCTCAAAAGCTGCACAAAAAATCAGAAAAGCTAAACGTAAAAGCTTCAGAAAAAATTCTACGAGATTAACTCTACACCTGCGGTAGCGAGACTACATAATATTCCCTGCTTTGCTTTAGTGGGCACATAAGGAATTACTACCACACATAATCCGGATATCCCGAAGAAGTCTGGAGTTAGAATATATACCAGAATCATGGAGAAGAGCCATAGTCATCTTCATTCTAAAAGTATGGAAAAGGGATACCACACATCCTAAATGCTTTCAACCAATCAGCCTCACATCCTTTTTATTAAAAACAAAGGAGAAGGCTGTTGATAATTATATTAAGACAGAAGTCCTGAAGAGGGTGCCACGCCACTATAGCCAGCACGCGTACCAAGCAGGAAGATCTACAGAAACTGCCCTGGTCCAGCTGCCTGACGTAATCCAGGATGTACTGACAAACAAAGAAATGGTCGTGTGTGCCTTCCTAGACATAAAAGGAGCATTTAAAAACAAGCAACACGAATCTGTCAAAGGAGTACTTGCATCCAGAGAAGTAGATAGCACCACATCCAGATGGATGACTCAGCTACAGAGACACAGATAGGGCAGGACACCATTTTCATCTGTACAACTAGAAAATTTTCACAAGGAGTAGTTCTATCCCCCACTAATATGAAGCCTAGCCGTAGACGAACTGATTTTATAGCATATCTTGTAGCAATTTTTTAAATTTTTTGATAATTTACATTTAATTTCTGTCAAAAAAAAAAACAAAAATGGCATTTTTAGTTTTTCAGTGTACAACTCGAAAATGTAGATTTTTATTGACCACTATAATGTTTTCCAAAATAGTCAAGTTTTTCCAATTTAATTATCTTCTTAAGATTTGCTATTATAACAGCATATGCATACCTACCATTAAATCTTCAATAAAAGCTGTCCTTTTAATATTACAGTTTAGAATGTATAGCAATGTTGGCACATGATAAGAGAAATATACATACCTATCAAGTTTTTGTACTTTAAGTCAGGAAATGTAAGAAAATCGCAACTGCTGATACCTTTATTATCAAATTTGGTGAAGGTGCGGTTTATTGTTCCATTTTTTAAAGATATATGTTTCAACAATGAAAACGAACTGATATAATGCTGCTTTTGCATTTCTATAATTTATTAAAAGGATAACTCTTTTTACAGCAATATGAGGAAGTTCCATAAGTCCACATCCTCAATCATCTTTTTTCCTCAATTCTTTTAATAGTCCCTAATGATAGTACAGCCATTAAACATTTGTTTCTCAATCAACTTTTCTCTTAAAGATTTAAAGTTATAAGGTGTACTGCAAATAAATATGTACTTATATTACTGTAGAAAGGTATACAAAATTTAAATTTTATTAGGAACATAAATAAATTATGATTGAATAAATAGATGTATTTATACTGACTCGTTCAAAATACTGTATTAACGAATCTATACGCTTCTCACAACGGCTATTTTTGTATGTAGAAATAAAAGATAAATAAACAACTTTTACTCAAACTATGTTAGTTTTGAAAATCAACTTGTAAACATAACCTAAAGCCTTCTTTTTCTCTTTTTATAAGAAAATGTACCCACATTAAAACCGAAATCAGCCAAACTACTATTGGCATCGGCACGGAAATACAGGGTGTGAAAGTTTCATAAAAAATACAATTTTTTAAATATTTTTAAAACCACTTGAGATATTTTAATAAAATTTTTGCAGCTTTTGAGAGTTAGCAACGTTGCGTTAAAATATCTTAAGTGGTTTTGGAAATATTTAAAAAATTGTATTTTTTTATGAAACTTTCACACCCTGTATTTTCGTAACGAAGCATTTTTGAGACATAGTGTATATGACAAAAATACCTCTATTTTAGCTCGAGAATACGCTTATGAAGTTATGTACCGTACTTATCAAACACCCTATATTAGAAAATACTGTGTTCTTTAATTTCGCTTTTTCTTGAAAACGTACATCAATGTTTAATGTCTTTAAGGCTAATTATCGCAAAACTTTTCAGGGAATTTACTCTCTTTTCAAATGGGGAATAGGGTTGTTGCACGATAAATCATTTTGATTCACTTTGTTATAGTTATTATTTCCTACTCTTATCTAATAAATTGTTTGAGAAGTTAAATTGTTCCAGTTTAGGTTTTCCTACGTGCTTCGTATGAGTACTTTTTTCTTATATTTCTTATTACTTTCAGCCTGATAATCCGCAAAAACTTTTATTGTATTTTTTTTTATCCCGTCCTTTCCTATTCTTTGAAGAATATTGATTTCTAGCTTTTTTTTTTGTTTTCGTTGCTAGGATTGCTTGATATAATTATTTCTGGTGTTTAATTAACTTTTTTTAAGTAAGTTTTTCAGTTTTTCTTTACTCATAATAATTTTAGATTTAGAAGCATACAGACATGTATTTCAATTATTTTATAAATACTTGAGGAATTTTGGCTATAGCACGAAAATGGTTGGTGCAACTCAACCCAATCTGTAATTAAGAATCAAGAAGAAAACAGAGTATCATGTTATGTGCCAGTGTTGATTCAAAACTCGATAAACGACGGTCGATTAACATCGAATATCCATTTGGGGTACTAATTGATAATATCGTAGGGCTCCATTCCCTTATTGAACTCTGTTTAGTATTCTAAGGACCTACCTATGATTTTCTGGCTATTGTGCCCTTGGATTCTAAAGTGCTACACATTCAGTTTCTAAAGGTTTACTTTTTAACTAGTGTAAACAATAAAAATGGTTTGTAACAAAATATTTTGAAGCTTTTGCATTAACATCAAAAGAAATACTTAACTAAAAGCGGTTTATTTTGTTTTGACGAAATTATAGGAAAAATATATAGAAGAGAATTTTTAAACCTGATTAAGTTCGTTATAGAGTAATTATTACATTTTTAACTACGACGAGATGTAAACGTAACGACCATACCATGATAGGTTATTAGTAAATATTAAATTAATTGAACAAAACTACTTGTTACGTATTGTACGATTGGATAAAGGCATAGATTGAATTTATAGAGAAGAAATGTCATTATGGCAATAATTGATATACCTTGTTGCCAATAGTATTTTAGCTGATTTCAGTTTTAATGTGGGTAAATTTTCTTATGGACACAGCCCATAAAAAGAGATAAAGAAGGTTTTAGGTTATGTTTACAAGTTGATTTTTAAAACTAACATAGTTTGAGTAAAAGTTGTTCATTTATCTTTTATTTCTACATACAAAAATAGCCGTTGTAAGTACAGTATTTTGGACGAGTATAAATACATTTATTTATTTAATCATAATTTATTTGTTCCTAATAAAATTTTAATTTTGTATACCTTTCTACAGTAATATAAGTAGATATTTATTTGCAGGGCAATCATAACTTTGAATCTTTAAGAGAAAAGTTGATTGAGAAACAAATGTTTAATGAATTTACTATCATTATGGACTATTAAAAGAATTGAGGAAAAAAGATGATTCAGGATGTGGACTTATGGAACTTCCTGATATTGCTGTAAAAAGAGTTAACCTTTTAATAAATTATAGAAATGCAAAAGCAGCATTATATCAGTTCGTTTTCATTGATGAAACATATATCTTTAAAAAATGGAAAAATAAATCGCACCTTCGCCAAATTTGATGATAATCAGCAGTTGTAATTTTCTTACATTTCCTGACTTAAAGTACAAAAACTTAATAGGTATGTATATTTCTCTTATCATGTGCCAACATTGCTATACATTCTAAACTGTAATATTGAAAGGACAGCTTTTATTGAAGATTTAATGGTAGGTATGCTGTTTTTATAGCAAATCTTAAGAAGATAATTAAATTGGAAAATCTTGACTATGTTGGAAAACATTAGAGTGGTCAATAAAAATCTACATTTTCGAGTTGTACATTGTTGTACATTTGCTATAAAATCAGTGTACCTATAATTAAATCTTTGATATGATGTGTCGTTATGATATTACAATTTAAAATATTGACACATGTTATACAAAACAACAACTAGAAATAAACAAAAGTTATTCTTTTTCAGGTACAAACCACCAAAGGTAGATAATGGTATACAATTTAGCATAACAATATGGACATAGTGTTATGTCTTCCTCCCTACCATTGTTTTTCTAACCTCATTGCACTTATTTAGGACCTTTCCAAGCAATATTATAATGAACATATTAGCAGCGATGGTAAAAAGACCAAGGTTCTTTAAATACGTGGTCTAAAGCTCTTAAATCAATTACTCCCCAAAATTCTATTGAACACACAAAAAAATAAATATTAAAATGTTCTGAAAGAGAATTTTTGATAGAAATTATTCCTATTATAATTAATCCTAACAGCAATAGATATTAAAAAACTTGCGTTTTGAAATAGGAGAAATTATAGAATTTTTATAAGATTTACGAAGATTAGTAGATGATTTTTTATTTTTTAGAGAAAAAAATATATTTTTTAAACAAAACATTGTCTTTTTGTAATACTAATAACAGGGATCCTTACCGGTCATTGCCGACTAAAAGGACACCTCACTAAACTCAGAGCAGTAAAGGGTAGTAAGTGCAGATTCTGTGAGAAGAAGGAAGAAACCTCCATTCACATTCTAACTGAATGTGTAGCACTGCAGAATCCAAGGGCAGTATACCTAGGAGGATATCAAATAGAAGAGGGAGATTTATCTAACTTGAAGACACTCCAAATCCTACAGTTCCTTGAGAAGATAGGATTGGAAGGGTCGTTATAGGCACTTCTTTGAGAATATAGGATTGAAAAGGTCGTTATAGGCATTGAGACATTTCCTTTGTGATTTAGCGAGAGAAAGGGGCACAATAGATCTTTTAGGTCGCAACATAACATAATACCAATATTGTTACAGTGTGCTGTGGTCGTCATAAGTAAAGCCGCGAGTAAAAGAAGAAGGGGGAATATTCAAGAAATCTCTAGAAACGTCATTTCATGTCAAGAAACATCTGGACGTTCTGGGAAGGTTCTAGAAGGTTAAAGCGAGCTTATATAAGTCGGTGATCATGACGTCAGAGTTTCAGTTTTTAGATAGACGTTATACGTTTATGTTATCAGTTATATAGTTGAATTGTAAAGTTGAGTTAAAATAAATTAAGTTACCAAAAACCTGCGTAACATTGGGGACAGCGGTGGGATATAAAATAAAAGTTACCTAACAATCATATTCATGGTAAATACTAGATCCACTGCACACGAAACATATGGATACTTCATGCAAACTTCATGCAAACCAGCATGGTTTTTAAAGATGGAATGGGAGAGAAAAACGTAGGAAGGAAGAAGAAAAGAAAAAGGAAAGGCGAAAGAAAGAAGTAGAGGAGAAAAAAGAAAGGCGCAGGAAAGCGAAAGAAGGGGAAAAGAAAAGGCACAGGAAGGACGAAGATGTCGAGAAGAAAGAGAGGCGTAGAAAAGAAGCTGTTGAAATTATGAATGGTTTGCTACAAATCCAGAAAACCTTCAAGCAAGAGGTGGGTCATCTTAACAGTCGAATAGATATCTTAGCACAACAACAAGAGAATTTAAAAACTAGTTTAAAACAACAAGAAATGGCTATAGTAAAGTTGGAAAGGCGAATTAGAATAAACTAGTTTAGTTAGAAAGAAGAATTCGTAGCTTAGCTTCGATAAGCAACAGAGAAACTGAAAACATTACCTCGTCCTCATCTATGACCGAACTAATCCGTATCCAAAACCCAGTTTCACAGAGACATACTAGCAAGATTATGAAATTACCCACGTTTGATGGTCAGACAACATGGGAAACGTATTGAATCCAATTTAAAGCTGCAGCTAGAGCCAATGGCTGGGTTGAAAAAGAGATGGCAGCTTCATTGATAGTGTCGCTGCGAGGATAGGCAGCAACCGTTTTACAGTTACTCCTTCAAGGGAATCCAAGTTATTCGTTTCTCGTCCAAACCCTGGAGATAAGGTATGGCCAGCAGCATTTGAAACAGATATTCCAAAGCTAAAGGTTCGTAGTCAGAGTCATAATGAAAATCTACAAGAATTCGAGGCCGATAGATTTCTTTATCTGGCCTATTCACAGGCGCCAAAAGATTTCCAAAAACAAATCGGCATACAGGCATTTGTTGATGGACTACAAAATGTGGAAATGCGCCAAGCCCTTCGACTGCAATATTACAAGACGCTGAGGAAGAAATTGATTGCAGCCCAGGAATATGAAGCAGTAAAACTCATATCCAGATCTTCTCGCACAAAATTAAAAGAAATTAGATTCCAGAAAAGTGAAGAGTCCAATATTAATACGATTCCCCAACCTACCCTCTCACAAATCTTAAATATCCTGCAAAATACGCAACGAAACAGCCAAAATGCAAGCAAGAGATGCTTCAATTGTGGACAAATCTTCAAAGCTTCAAAGAACATATAGAAGCAGGGGTCGTTCTATAAATAGAGAATCAGGGAATGAGGCTAGAATATCACATATATCAATCTGCGGAAGCATGTCATGATGTCTAACAAGAAATAATTACATTAGCTATGCGTCCCAGAGAAGCCGATCACCCACACCTACCCGGCTTTCTAGCAATAACCAGGAAGTAGAGCATCGAAGAGGCCGTCTCCATAGCAACGCAGATATTCTTTCCAGGTGACCCTGTTTAAAATGACAGTGCCAGTACAGTAAAAGGCTCGAAGAATGAGAGGAACCGGTTAATAAAGTTACTCTTCGTGAAACCACTATCAAGCCAGAAGGCGACGAAAAAGAAGTCACCCTTGAAAGCCTGAGAAAGGGGCAGAAGAAAGACAATGGCTTGAAGGTTGTTCGAGAATGGCTTAAAAATAAAGTCACACCTACTTAGTTTGAGATATTTTCTAAGCTAATTTTGGGCCAATTTTAGTGAAGATTGTGTTTAATTTATCTGCAATTTGCTACGTGCAGTTTTATTTTCCATGACTATTTGCAATATGTTTGTAGTATTCCTTGTTATTGTTAAGTGTTGCACGGCAATGTGCAAATATAGTTATAAAATATTAGTAGTCGAATGTCAATGTTAAAAAGCTATCAAATATATTTTTAATTTCTAATGGTTTCTCAATCGTCCTTTACAATTCATCCTAAGGAGTTACAACAGATTGGCGACGTAGGTAAATCACTGCATAGTTATAGATAAAATTAACCTTTCATCAAATAAAAAAAAGATAGCAAGTTAAAGTTACTTACCAGACTCCTGAAACATATTCGAACCATGAATTCAGAACAGATTAAACAATTTTTGGCAGCAAGGCTCTTATCGAACAGCTTCGACAACCTTCATCAGTTAGTCCAGTATCTACTGCATTTATCTGTCCGTTTGAAAATTTCAACCCCCAAAAAGAGGACTTTCGTATATATAGAGAACGTTTTGAAAACTATTTAATAATGAAAAATGTATTCAATAACAAAAAGTTTGCAGCCGAATTACTATTAAATTCTATTGGGTCACTCACATTTTCCACATTATCGGCACTGGTAAGCCCTCAAAAGCCAAGTGAATTTAATTACGAAACACTTATTATGAAGCTTGAAACCCATTTATGCCCAAAAAGGAATGTTCTAGTGTCTCAGCATAAATTTTTATCCACCTTTTAACAAAAAAACCAATCAATTGCAGACTACATTTTTATACTAAAACGTCTAACCCTCGATTGCGAATTTATTTCATCATGCGAGTGTAAATCAAATATCGCAGACATTTTTCTACGAGCTCAATTCATTAGAGGCATTAATGAAACATCAATGCGTGAACAACTACTTCAATCGACCGAAAAATCTTTCGATAAATTAGTAGAAAAAGCTTTAGTTCTAGAATCTTCTAAGTTAGACAGCAAAGAAATTTCGTTCAGCTGCAGCTCATCAAACATCAACAAAATGAACCATTCATCAACAAACGTTCCAAATCAAGATCAAAAATCAACTGTCAAGAATTAGGTATCGATAAGCATTGTATAAGATGTGGCAAGGACAATCACCTTGCTAAAAATTGTAGGACTGACCCTATAAAACTTTACTGTTTTGCTTGTGGGAAAACAGGACACGTTAAAAAAGTTTGCATTTCAACTTTGTTATCTAACAAAAACAGACCAGGTACTTCCACCAAACATATCGATCAAGAAACTGAGTTAGAACAAGAAGATGTTTTTGGAATCAACAAAATTGTTATTGACATTTTTGAAAACCATTACAATGATGCTCAAAAGTTTTACGCAACCGTATTCATAGGAAACAAACCTATACAATTTGAAGTAGACTCCGGAGTAGGTTTCACCTTCCGTATTTAAACTATTAGACTTAAAAATTCCACTTCAAAAATCAAATATTGTATTTAGATCTTACACCAAAAATATTTTTATCCAATTGGAAAAGCAAAAGTATCTGTACGGTACCATGATAAGATTTCCAAAGAAGAATTTTATGTCGTCCAAGACAGTTTTAAACCACTATTAGGTCGTGAGTGGATTAGACATCTCGACATCAATCTTCAAGATATCGATAGCAACCTTCCTTCCAATACCAACCAACTTGATACACGAAGTACTGAACTTGATACACCAGAAGAGTTGATCAATAAATTTCCAGAAATCTTTGAAAAAAGAATCGGCTTGGTACCCAATTTCAAAGTATACTTACATCTGCGTGAAAACGCCAAACCAGTATTTTTTAAAGAAAGAAGTGTACCCTATGCTCTTAGAGAAAAGATTGAAAAATAATTAGATAGTGTCGAAGCCGGCGGAATTATTTCAAAAGTAGATCACAGCGACTGGGGATCATCTCTAGTTGTCATTCCAAAGGCTGATGGCGGAGTTAGACTTTGCGTAGATTACAAAATCGGCGTCAACGACAGACTAGTAGGAGCAAATTATCCAATTCGGAAGATCGAAGACATTCTCAACACCTTAAAGGGTTCCAAATATTTTTGTCGACTTGATTTATATAAAGCCTACCTGCACTTACTGGTAGACGAGAAAACCAGTGATATTCAAACAATTTCAACACATCGTGGTACTTACCGAATGCATCGACTTTCATTTGGAATCAAAACCATAGTCAGTTAGATAGAGAAGCACTCGCCATTGTATTTTCAGTAAATCACTTTTTCATGTATTTATTTGGCCAAAAATTCAATCTTATCACTGATAATAGTCCCCTTACCAGAATTTTTCATCAACATTCAAAATTACCTGCTATGACTTCAGATAGACTTCTTAGATACGCTTCGTTTCTATCTGGTTTGGATTACGAAGTTGAATACAGAAAAGCTTCTAATCACATAAATGTTGATTGCCTTTCCAGAGCTGCTATTTCTCAGCAAGCATATTCTACCGATCAGTTTTTAATTGAAGAAGTCCATAATCTTTGTAATATATCAATCAAAGAAATCTACAGCTATGACTTAACGTATGATAACCTTAGAATAGCTACAGATAAAGATTTAGTCTTATCCAAAATAAAATCTGATTTGAAATCACAAAATCAAGTGGAAAACGACTTTACCTTGGATAACGACATACTGTTTAAAGGTCAAAGAGTTGTAATTCCAACATCGCTCCAACCATTAGTTCTTTCAGAACTTTACAGTACTCACATAGGCATTACAAAAATGAAACAGCTTGCAAGAAGATATTGTTACTGGAAAAACATCGATAGGGACATTGAAAATATGGTAAAGTCCTGTCAAGCATGTGCTGAAGTTCAAAAATCTCCTTCAAAGGCTACTATTCATCATTGAGATCTTCCAGAAGAAAATTGGGATCGAATTCATATCGATTACGCAGGGCCATTCCAAGGTTTCCATTTTCTAATTGTGGTCGATGCCAAATCTCGATGGGCCGAAATTAAAATCCTTCGTGATGCTCCAACAACAGAAAAAACTATCGATCTACTCAAAGACATCTTCACATTCCACGGATATCCTAGAGTTATGGTTTCGGACAACGCTAAAATTTTTGTAAATGAGATCAAGACATTTTCCAAAATGCATGGCATTTTTCAAAAATTCATTGCACCAGGCCATTCTGCAACCAATGGCTTAGCCGAGCGTAATATCCAGACTCTTAAAGGTAGACTAAAAGCTATGGCTCAGGATAACATGCCCATGAATAGGAAAATTCAAGAAATTCTTAAATATCGCACCACTCCATTAGCTTGTGGGAAGTCACCAGCAGAAATGTATTTAAGAAGACCTATCAGAATCAAACTTGACGCCTTGCGGCCAACTCAACACAAGAACTTAGAGAACCAGTTACCTGGAGTACGTAATTTAAGTGTGGAAGAAAGAGTTCAAGTCAGATTTTATAGTGGGAACAAAATTCTGTGGAAATTTGGAACTATAACAAAAAAGTTTGGAATGCTACACTACCAGGTAGAGCTAGATGATGGATATTCATTTAAAAGGCATATAGACCAAATTCGAACTACGATGGTTCCCAAAAAGACAGTCACCTTTTCAAGTGAAACGCCTGAGGTTTATGAAAATGAGTCACCCCAATATCATGACCAAGTTCAGCAGTTTTTGCACGCGCAAACTTGCCAACCACTTGACCCCAGCTATAACGGCAACCAATATGAAGAACACCGAGCTGGCAACAATGTCGAATCGGAATCGTCTGATCAGCGAAGCACGGAAATCCATCAGCGTCCTGAACTCAGACGATCAAAGAGAATCCGTCGCGCAACTCAACGTTTTCAAATTATTTAGTTATTCATTTATTATGTTAGAAGTTAGAATTAAATTAGTGTGGGAGACTGTAATATTCCTTGTTATTGTTAAGTGTTGCACGGCAATGTGCAAATATAGTTATAAAATATTAGTAGTCGAATGTCAATGTTAAAAAGCTATTAAATATATTTTTAATTTCTAATGGTTTCTCTATCTCCTTTATAATTCATCCTAAGGAGTTACAACAATGTTTATACCATTTTTGTTTAGATGTTTATTATTCTAAAGTAATTCAATATTTTCCATTTAAATTAATTGTTCCTAGATCTATGACGTGTATATTTTTAGAGTTCGTTTGGAAACGTTCGAATGACCCGCCCTACTTTGTGACGTCACGCCTTGCGATAAACAAAATAGCGTGGTGTTAAGCGGATACATTGCTTTGTTCACAGATCTGTTGACCTCTCTTGTTAACTACAGGTATTTGCGGAAACCTCTTATGCTCAATCAGCATAGTACACCGACAGAGACGCCACCAGCTAGAGCGCAGTGGTGTACCAAAAAATTGAAATTAACATGAAAATAATAAAAATATTAAAATTAAATTTATATATTTTTGTTATTTATGTTATTTTAAAATAATGTATTTTTATGAAATTTAACTAAATGTTGACCTGCACAAATGAACTAATGGAGAAACCGGCCCTGGTTTTGATCCTTTAATCTTCCCATACTGTATTTTGATCCATTCTAATAAATAACCTAACGGTAGTGCTGTTCAACCGTTTTAATGTTTGCTGTTTTTAATGCAATTAATCCAATTTTGTTTGCTTTAACGAACCAACAAATGTTAGTATACCTCATAATATCTTTCCTGATGATTAAACATACACATTAAAGGGTTTTACTATTTAATATTGCTATTTAATTTGCTATTTACTTACTTTGTGTGATATAGGGTGGCTACTTTTTATATTGAACAGTATTGCAATGTCGAAAACCGTAAGAGTTACAAAGTCGATTGAATGGGAAAAAAGTTGTGCTATTGTAAGACTAATTTAATGCTGTTTTAAAACCGAGAACATCAGGACCGGTTTCCAAGATATTTAAGGAAAACCAAATCACCCTATTTTCGATTGTATTGCCTTTATTTTATAATTTAAAAAAAAATTGTAATTAGATTTTTTATTTAGTATTAAATAGCGCCTAATTTACCGTAGACAGATTTTTATATAACGTTTCGTTTCTGGAGGACCACCATCAAGTATATTTTTTTGAATACGGACCTGTATTTTTTATTCTATTTTAAAAAAGTACTTTTAATCCTAAATTCAACCATGTAATACACATAAGTAGTAGTTTAGGAAGTTCTGATACTTTTTATTATTGCTATTGCAAGGTCACTATAAATTTTATTGTTTTAATACAGACCTGTATTTTTTTATTATGCATTTTTACTTAGATTACTGCCAAAACTACACTCCTAAAATTATTTTTAAATTAATCGCCGTTTCGTTACATTGCTTCCTTTTCCAGAAATTTAATAGCAATCGTACCTGAGCCATACCTGTTGTGTTAAAGAGAGCTGGCGGTTAATGAGGAGTAATTTTTTCTATTTAACATACCGTTGTATGTACAACGTAGTTTTGTCTATCCAAAGAATATTATTGTAGACTGGTCTATCACTATTTAGATGAGTAACAAATAAAACAAATATTCTAGAGTGACCTAATAATATTTACACAAACAACCATTTACAAAAATTGCTCAAAACGGCCACCATTTTTTTCAACACACAGTCGTGTTCTTTTACATGTGTTTTGCTGCCCTTGCAGTCATATGTGAATTAATTTCGTTGAATGCTTGATTAACTTTTTCTCGTAATTCCATTATATTTTCAGATTAATTATAGTACACTAAATTTTTTAGGTATCCCAAACCAAATAATCCATTGAATTTAAGCAAGGCGAGCGTGGTGGCCATCTTATAGGGCCTTTTGTTCCAATCCATTTCCTTCCAAATTGCTGATTTAAACAATTTCTTACGCTGTTGGCATTATAGGCTCCACAACCATCTTGCATAAACCACATTTTTCTTCGAAGCAGTAATGGTATTTCGTCTAATAAATTGATATAATTGTGAATATTTAAATTTCCTTGTATAAACTTGAGTCCAACAAGAACGTCGCCAATTATGCCACACCATAAATTTAATGAAAATCGTACCTGAGGCCGTACCTGCTGTGTTAAATGAGTTTGAGTAGTGTTTGAGTAGTAGTGTTTATTTTTCTGTTAAATTATTCCATAATTTGTAAATGTCCATAGAATATTTTTGTAGAATGATTTATTATAATTATTATTAAATTTTCGTCGAAACCAGTTACAGAAAGTTAACCTATGGACAGGATCTTCTCTGTGTAATTTTTGTACTGTGTGGTATTTGTCATCGTGATATTTATATTTTTTTAATATTTTTTTGACGCCCGCTTTCGATATCTTGGATTGTGTTGCAATGTCCTTTGTTGAATATTCGGGATTTACGTTTACTAATGCCAATACATTTATATCGTTTATAATCGAATTAAATTACCGGTTTTCAGCTTACATTAAATTGTAATTAGATGAAACAAAATGGATTCTATGTATTTTGAGGTGATCTTTTCGAAAAAAGGCAAAGCAAAATGTAGCAGTTTTTCGAAAGTGCCGAAATTTTGGATTTTGTCAATTTTTCAATTTTGCGCTTGCGCATGTCGCAAATAAATCAATATTTTTAAAACGTAGTTTACGACATTTGAAAGCTTAGAAAAAATACTAATTTTTATGTCCCATGAGAAATTTTGATCCGATGCACCGTTCTCGCGGTATGGACGATTCAAATTTGTTTAGTATTTTGAGGCGGCGAAGGTCGAAAAATTGAATTTGTTAAATGTTCAAACACTAAATTCTTCATAACTTTAGTAAAAATTAAGATATTTGAAAAAACAAATATTCGTTTTGAATTTAAGGGATGTGACTATTGATTTCCAGAAGGGGGCAAGAGAAATCCCAAAATTGGGCATATGGCGGAAGGGCAAAGTGTACCGCAAGCCTAATTTCATTGTTTGCCTATAACGGCCAAACTATATAATTTTTTTTAGTGCCACTTACAGAGCTCACTCTTAAATATGAAATATTATACGTATGTGAATTTTACCGAAATCGTATTATAATTGGCCAAGATATCAAACAATTTAACAAATTTTTTTCCCTAAAAAAAATTAAATTTTTTTTCGAAAGTTTGAAGTGACACAAAAATACCAAAAATGCACCCAATGACTCAAAGCGTTTTTTTTTTAATACTCTGTTATGTCTAGAATACGATTACATTACGGAAAATTCTGCAAAAATATTTTATCTATTTTTTTGACTGTTCATTGAGTGACGACCAAAAAACACGAGCAAACTCAAATCTCATGTTTTCTGAATGTGTATACAAAGTTTAAAGTGTGTATATTTCTTCTAAGTTGTAGAATTCTCCTGACAAAAGTCCCATTACATGCGCTCCGCGAGATCCAAAACTCGTGCATTTCTGTAATTTGATTTTTTTGTGATTTCCAGTTTTAAATTTCTTACATATCTAAATTTATTAGGCCTAAAATTTATTAAATTGCATTTTACTGACTTGTTATAAGACGTTCCTTGAGTTTTCTGCAAAAAATAGAATAACCGCAAAATTAGCCGGACGTCGTATCAAGGATAGCCATGGTCTCGGCGTTTGCTATCCGACAAGTTTAAACTTGAAACGTTCATATTATTACAAATTGAATCGCTTGATAGTGTTCATCGGCACAGATTTTTAATAACCGTGTTCAGCAAGCTCTGTGTACACGTGGTTTTTCAGACTTCTTCAGGAATTTATAGAGTAAGTACGTTCTTAAATTAAGAAAATTCTATCACAGTGCTATAATTTTTTTGTTTCCAGGTTACAATGGCTGGGCTGTGTTTATTATATCATCAGAAACTTACAGAGGGTGAACTTACTCCAATTATACCGACAGGATTGAAAATTCTGCAGATGGTCAGCAAAGAGAGAGGGGATGATTTTTTCAGTTCTTTAGAACCAGATTTTATATTGCATGAGAGGTGTCGCAAATATTACGTTGCTCAACGTTACGGAAAAGAGTTTATTTATAAAACCTGGGATAGGCATAAAAGGGCCGCGATTGACAATGCCAAAAAAAAAGGAGGATGGAGCATCAACCGAGAAGAAAACCAGATGTTAGAGAACAAAAAACAAGCTTATCACCAAGTTGGTACATACACTCAAGCTTAGGATTAATTTCCAAACATTTTTAAAGTATACCTTTTTGTATATTTTTTGTGCTCTTTCCGATGGCGCAGTTAGTTTCTTCAAATATATTTTTTGTTAGATGTTTTCGGAAAACCCGGAGAAAATCATATGGGAAAAATTAAAAAAAAAATTACGCCTTCCGGTTTCCTGCGAATTCCCGAAAAATTATGGCAGATTTCGCCGCGGGACTTATTTTATTTGAGAGCCCACAAAAAAATACGCAACTTCTCTCATGGGCACATATGTCTAACATTTATAATTTCGCCACAAATTTATCGCAAATTTCATGTTCATGATTCTGATCAAAGAAACGAAAAAACAACTTTTTGGTAAAAGCACTTCTGGCGGCGAGAAATTCGCCATTAAAACTACCTGTGCAATGAAATTCCGAACTATTTTTGCCTCCTCTTTCGATTGGTGTATTTATTTTTACTATCAGAATAATACTTGCTCAGATAATTAGCATTTTTACCATGGAAAATTCCGGAAAACCCGGTTTTTCCTAATTTAAAAAAAATTGAAAAACAGCTACATCATTTTTTTCTTTTTTTCGGAAAGATCACATCAAAATACACAAGGTCCACTTTGTTTCATCCAATTACAAATTAATATAAGCTCGAAGGGGCTTTTTTCGTTATTTAATTGGACTATTAGGTTTTTATTTAATTTAAAGACACTACCAGTTTCATTTAAATTTTTAGATACCGAATAAATAGTATTTCTTGTTGGATGATTCCTATCTGAATATAAATTGGCGTATGCCTGAATTGCTACATCAAAATTTTTGTTATTTTTAATAAAAATATCGTACATGTCTTTTTTTTCTTCTGCAGAGTAACAGACCCTGACGAGAAATTTATTAATTAAATAAATTTTGTAAAGTCAAAAGACTTTAAAGAAAACACTGCCAAAAACTTAAATAAACCGACATTTGTAACATTTAATAAGCATTTGTGTTCAAGACCTACTGGTTGCAAATATAAAAAAAATGTAATCACACATTCAGAAAAATATAAAAACATTTTGAACAATTTTTGTAAAATTGCTTATCGTTCCTTTTTGTTTCTATTTTATACTGTGGTTTCTTCGTTATTTATTTAAATATTTATAGATTATAAAATCATTTTACAGCAATTCTTCAAGTTTTACTTTTTTATTCGTCTCATTAAAAATAGATCACTCTAGATCAGCCATACTCAACCTGCGGCCCTCCAAGCTTTTTTGTGCGGCTCTCCAAGCTTTTTTGTGCAGCCCCAAACACTAAAACACTATTATTAACAAGGTGCTTTTTAAAACTATTGCTTTTTGTTTTTAAAATTTTGAGCGAAATGTGCGAAAACATTAACGTTAAGCTATAAATATCATGCTCTCATGGTAATATTTTTATTGTTTTGCATTTACGTTTTGTGTTTTATGTATTAGAGATCCCAACTAATTTTAAATGCTTGACCTACAGTTCTTTTTTGAAAAAACAAATTGTTCTTGCTTATTAAAAAAACTAAAACAACAGGATGACCTTTTTTTTATTAGAAAATATTTAAACCGGATCCCTATTGTCACCCATTGTCTTTTATTTACATTTTAAAAAGGTGGCAACTCTAGTTATCACCCAAAAATATTGCGGCCCGTGTAGCATAACAAACAGATTTATATGGAGCTGCTCTAGATTAATAATACCTACATCCTCTATGGAAAGATAAAACTACCTTGACAAATTTTGGATTGTTAAATAGATAAAAATACTCCTCATTAACCGCCATCCCTCTTTAACACGACAGGTATGGCTCAGGTACGATTCTTATTAAATTTTTGGTAAATGAAACAGATGTAACGAAACTGCGATTAATTTAAAAATAATTTTAGGATTGTAGTTTTGGTAGTAATCTAAATAAAAAAGCATAATAAAAAATACAGGTCTATATTATAACAATAAAATTTATACTAACCTTGCAATAGCAATAATAAAAAGTATCAAAACGTCCTTAACTACTAATGTGTATTACATGGGTGAATTTATAAAAATGCAGTTCCGTATTAAAAAAAAAATACTTGATGCCCTCCAGAAACGAAACGTTGTATAAAAAATCTGTCTTCGGTAAATTAAGCGTTATTTAATGCCAAATAAAAAATCTAATTACAATTTTTTCCTAATTTGTAAAATAAAGGCAATACAATCGAAAATCGAGTCACTTAGTTTTCCTTAAATATCTTGGAAACCGGTCCTGATGTTCTCGGTTTTAAAACATAACTAAATTAGTCTTGCAAAAGTATAACTTTTTTCCCATTTAACCGACTTTGTAACTCTTACGGTTTTCTAGATAGCCAGCCTGTATACAAAAATGTAAAATGTCAACAAAGTTGCAGGTTTAAAGCCATCAATGATACCCGGAATTATAATACAATCACTAACGCAGTTGTTTCATAATTCACTGCCTTTTGGTGGTGGGCTTAATGCCAGACATTGTTGCTGACAGTTTGAAATACAGGGCATTTTCAGAAATTGAAAATCGATATGTTTAACTACCTATGTGCCTCCACATCATATATAGATTTTCGATTTTCGTTGGTGATAAATGGATTTAGTCTTTGTGTGTTACGTCAGTTAAAAAGCTTAAATTATTTTTGATCCAATATTATTTTAAAGAGGATTTCCAAATTGAGATACCTACATACAATTCCTAGAAAACTACGGTAAAACTATCAAATAGTTGTTGGGTAATAATAATCATTTTAACCATGACTGTACAAACGATGTAGTGTATACGACTATTTAAATATGAGAGAGCAAATTTAAAATAAGTCTGATACAGAAAAATCTATAAACTCGTCCTTTAAAAAGTAAGAAAGGATTAATGATTAAGATACTTGTTTCGTTTTCCATTTCTAGAACCCAAGCAAGTGGTAAATTGTTTTCCTATACAGGGTGTCTCGAAATTAGACGGTCATATTTTACATCTCAAAATAGGAGTAAAAGTTCATATAAACATAGGTGCGAAAACGTTTCGTTTTGGAGATACAGGGTGTTAAAAGTGAAGTCCTCGTGACACATTTTTGTAAATATTTTCTAAACGTTTAAAGATAACTAAGTGAAATTTGGTACAAATGATAAACTTTTTACGCTCTATTTAATGAATTAAACCCCAGTTTTTGATCATCTTCATAGGTGGGTAAATTAAGGGGGGTTAGGGTAAAATTTTTTGTTGAGTTTTTGAAAACCAATGTTTTCTTTATAATAAAGCTACTTTTGTTGCATCTTGCTAGGACGCACCATTTTCAAGAGAAAATCATTAAAAAAATTTCATATTATCTTAGTCGAAAGTGCAAACAATAATTAGTAAGCCTGTGGAATCAGATAATTTATTTTTTTTTCAGCTTTGGAAAACCGGTGACTAAAGAAATAGTAATTGTTTTTTAAATGTTTATTTTGTAAAGAAACTTTAAATAGTAAAACTAAATAGTATTTAAACTTACACTAATAACATGTTTCTTTTCCGGATTGGCTGGGTTTGGCCCAATAAAACGATTTATGAGAAGTTATGTCTTTAACTGTCTACGTTTAAACTATTTTAAGGTAATTCTTAAGACGGTAAAAATAAATCAGATAAAATTAAACATCGTAAAATTATATCGAAAATGTATTTGACATTAAGAATAGCTGGTGATTTCTTGAAAATAGGAAGTTTGACTGAGTTAGAGAAGAAATCATTAGTTATTTTTAATTGCAAATGCTGTTTGATTCTAATTTCAAGATATTAAGAGTTATTGCTCCGTTCATGAGAACTAATTTGTCGGCATATTACTCCTATTATACCCCTCCCTTCAAAATTCCAAGAACGGGTCGTCAAGCCACATTTCCCCTATCATAGGAAATGGATCGGCGATTTATTTAGTTATATCGGTGAATTGAAGATTTGAACGTATTTAGTAAAATTTTAAGCCGAAAAGAAAAAGTTATTTGTGAATTTTCCAATAAAACTAAGAAAATTAGTTAGTCAAAACATTCTTCGTTTAAGAACATCTGTTACGAAGGCAGTTTCTTATAGAAAAGAAATTAGTCTTAGCACTATTACTAACGTTTTGCTTTTAAAGAAAGACAGACAATGCAAGTTTTCACGTTTTTGGTGATCATAAAAACTGCGATATTTATTTTTGTCAGAAGCATACAGATGAAACCAAAAACGAAATAACCAATTTCAGATCTAAACCTGAATTTTTTACAAGACTTCTACAAATTATACATGCTTTGTCAAATCACAGCAGAAGTCTATTACATGATGTTGATAGTAATATTGTGGAACAATTTCATGCGATAGTCGCTAAGTTTGTAGGTGGCAAAAGAATCAATTATTCCAGAGGGCGCTCTTACCAAAGTAGATGTTTTGCAGCAGTTGTATCATATAATTCGAAATCAGGGAATTCAGAATTGAAAAAAACTTTAAACCGTACTAACCAATCCATGTTAGTAACTGAATTGAAAAAAGAAGGCGACAATTAGCAATAAAATCAAAATCTAATCGCAAATTAAAAAAAGTTATTCTGGAAAAACCAATAAAACTGATTTAGATTATAGAAAAAATTGTACCAAAAAGGATTTAGATCAAGATATTTATGAAGTAAAAAAAACTTCAATTTTTAAACGAATTCCCTTCATCTGACGTTAAGAGAAATGTAATTTAGGAACAAACTATGTCACAGGCGGATAGCAGGGTTCGGCTTGAAATTCGTAGAAAAATGATTACGGCCTCATATTTTAAAGCAGTGTGTACTAGATGAATTACTACTTTATGTGAGCCTTTAGTCAAAAGGATTATTTACCAACTACCAGTCAATGCTACTATTTCTTATGGCCAAAAGTATGAAAAAACGGCACATTTGCAGCTTCAGGAGCAGGAAAATATAGTGATTAGAGATTCTGGAATTTTTTATTGACATTTTTAGGTACGTAAGGATCAGTTCACATTTTTACTAACATCTCAACTATAACATATTGCAAATTAGTTCATTTTAAATCAAAATAATAATTTTTAAATTTGTAGATGCTACTCCAGACGGCATTGTAGGAGATGGTTGAAATGAAATGTCCATACGCTGCATATCAAATGCAGGTAGAAGAGGCGATTAAATTGAAAAAATACCCTTTTGGATTTTTAATAAAGACACCAATAATTTTGACATTGATATCCACCATAAATGGGTATTATCAAATACAAGGCCAATTACATATTACAGGACGAAAAGGATATATTTTTGGTGTATGGACAGGTCTCAATTATCCACTTAAAGTGAAATATATAATAAGTGTTTGATTAGAAAAAGTTAAGTTGAAGCATTATATTTATATATTTATTTTTTAAAATAATTAATTATCCCAAGAATATCAACTAAGCTACTAAAATAATAAAATCTATAAATCAATCTTATAAATAATGTATTTAACAAATGTTTCATAATATATTAATTTACATGTTTTCTGACTTAGGTATCTGTGAATGAAACTTGAAGAAAATACTTAGTTTTCCTTACAAGTTTTTCTTGATTTTGTTGCTGGCTGCTGATGTAATAATCTAATAATTTTTTGCAGAAAGATATCTTCTTTTCAATTTGGAATAAATAAAGAAAGAAGATGACTTAATTTTTTATTCTATACACATATAAAAATATAATAAATTACATTATTATAGTATAGTATTTTGCAATTTTTACAATACTTACGAAAGTTTTTATTAGTAACATATGCTATAAGTTCAAGGGAATGAAATTCAAAAGTATTTCGGTTTGTACTGGTTGAAACTCAAAAAAATCTTCTTATATAATTAATATGTAAAAAACTGAGTAAACAGAACCGTTGTGTTTTGTTACTCTTCGGCTTTGATTGATCCGCATTTTATGAATGATGTAATCATATTTTGTTGTTGTCAACTTTGAGATATATTACATGATACGAGTGCGCGCATTAGGTATTGTGGTGTGGAATATAGATGATTGGCCATGAACTGATTAAAATTAATTTTCGCGCACTGTTTTCGATCACCACAATATATCGCCGGGATGTAGTATCAATCGGCATAATATAATATCTTCTTTTTATAGTATCATGGATATATTATAACTTTTTTTTTTACTTCAACAATCTTATAAACAGACTAGGATGAGGTATGCAAATTCTTCTCAGTTAATATCTCAAATTCTCGCAAGCTTATGAGCTTCTGCATTTAAAATAACTGAATAATATAAAAGAACACACAAACGCCAGAAGTTGCATAATGTTTTATGAACCCTGAAATCGCATATTTGAAAATATTCGAATTAAATCGGAGACAATGACAAACAAGGACAAAAAATGTATTTTGTTGTTCGATGAGATGGCAATTAAGAAAACCATCGAATATATTAAAAAATTAGATGTCATTGAAGGGTATAAAGACCTGGGAAATAACAAAATAAATCTCATTTTAGCCGGACAAGCTTTAGTGTTAATGATAAGAGGTGTATTTTCCCAATGGAAAATTCCAAAAATTCTATAGATCTTTGGACATTACTGTAGATAACCCTAAATTATCCATAGGAGAAAACAATTACTTTGCATTTTTTTGATGTGCCTCACCTAGTAAAATGCGTTAGAAATAATTTTTTACAAGGTGATTTTATCTTGAATGGCAAATTTATCCGATTTGCTGATGTTAAAAAGATTTACGAACTGGACCAACGTAGCAAATCTGAAAGAGTTTTATTAAAACTCACTCCAAAACACCTTTTCCCAAATGCATTTGAAAAAATGAGCGTAAAGCGTAAAGAATTAGTTTCCATAACGGCTGAAAATACAGCCTATTTTATTGAAACAATGAACAACCTATTTGATGCCTTAAATAGTTCTTTTGCATATACGAGTAGTTCAAAACCTTGTAACCGATCGTATTGTATTGAGAATAAAGAGGTGATTAATGCTGTTACATAAGGATACAAACTTTTAAAGAATGTAGCTAAACAAACTGCCAAAGGTAAATTACCGAAAACGGATTCATTCGATGGTTTTCTTCTTACCATAAATACCGTTAAAGAGTTTTATTCCTATATTATTACGCAAACTCAACTTAAATATGTATTAACAGGAAGGCTAATTCAGGATCCATTAGAAAACCAATTTTCTGTCTATAGGCAAAAAGGGGGTTGTAATCGAAACCCTACTGTTAGGGGTTTCAAAGCAGCTTTTAAACTAAATATCGTTCGTAATTTCATGAGGTCTCCACTTAAAGCAAATTCGGGAACTAATCAATGCTTTAAACGTTTTTAATAGTGATGAAGATACATATAATGAGGAATACAATAAGAGCTATTTTATTAGAGACGACGTTTCCTGTAACATTAGAAGAATGTTTCACTATGTACTTTGCCGGATACTTAAAGAAAATATTTTGAATGATGAACACCAAGTTATTCATTTTTTTTAAAACTGATAATCTAAACGAGCAATCCGGCCTAAAATGTCTATCATCACTATTGCGCCAATTTGTTAGAATATCGTCACGCAAATCATAGAATAATTGTACCAAAAAAGTTTTACATAATTTGCGAAAAATTACAATTAAAAAATAGAATCACTTTTACCAGAATGGTGTAATTGTAAAAGTAACTGTGTGGAACCTAGGAGTATATGTTATATTTATTAATTACAACTCAAATTTTTAATATCGTAAGAACCGGTCCAAATTAGAAGCGGCAAAGAAAACGAGGAATCTTCAAGCCAGTAAAAAAAATGTAAAGTTATCTATAGTGCAAAATACATAAATAAATTAATTCCTCATTTTCCTTATATTTATAATGCACCTATATACTTATTATACCTAACAAAATTTTTATGTGTAGTTATTTTCCCCAAGAAAGCTAATAATTATAGTAAGAGGCTAGTACTAAGGTAATTTAAAAATCTTTTATTTTAATAATTATAATATTATTATTTTCTGTTACCATTTTTTTTTATCCAAACTACTACTACTTTTAAAAACTATAATACATAAGTAATAATTTTGTAAATTACGGTCCTGGATAACAAACATTCATACGATTTTATTATTTCCATTATATTTATGCGAAGATGAATGACAAAATTTTCAATTTACCTACATTAAGATAAAAATGTTAAATACTTACATATGGCTTGAATTCACGCCAAACATGAAATATGCGTAATATGGTAGACCACCAACTTAAAGGTTATCTAAGCGACTACTAATAAATCGCAATTATAAAGTTGGTAAACTATTATTCGATAGTTGCCAGTTTTGTTAAAATAGAGCGAAAGAGAAACGATGTACGATCCAAAAAATTCGCAGAATGACAACGTTGTACCAAAGTATATTAACCGTTGAGTAGCGACAGCTGGGGAACCGAATTCTAGTGCGCCGACGCGAAATAGAGAGGCGAGACGTCTTTTAAAGATGTAAACAACTCCTTTCACTTTAGTCCGGCAGCTGATATAGGAATTCGTTGTTGTGGATTTATTAGTCAAAAATTGTATTCAGTGACATGTTTAAACAACGCGAAATTTAAAGTTTGAGACAACTTGATTAATAAATAAGAAGGTCCATAAGTATTAATTTCTATTGTTATCAAAAATCAAAACCCTGTGCACCTACCAACTTTCAAGTATCTAGCTCATCCGGAAGTAGGTAAAAAAATTTAAATTTATCAATAGTGATATGTATTTTTATATTTATTACATAAGTTAAATACTCATAAATATAAAACTGCCTAATGACCAAACCTTTATTATAAATGTAAACTACAAAAGAGTTTTACTTCAAATTACGTCGAGCAGTGTAAACATCACATTCAAGACCAGTTCATAATTCGAGCAGTAATTTAGTGTGTCGTTCCGTCAATAACGTCAAAAGAGAGAGAAAGAAAATTTGCACCACCCAAGATCAAAGGCACCGACGCTTTATGTCGCTACTCAACGGTTAATATACTTTGGTTGTACGGTTGAACAAACAATCGTAAGGACTTTTACTGGCATCTAGAAAACTGTCTTCTGCTTACGACTTTTTTTTGAAACCGCCATGTGACGAGCATAATAAAATCAAACTTTGTCTTGATAAGCGTTGACTTACTAACTAGATATATTTATATAATGATTATATTCATTGCCAACGAAAATACTGAACAATTAAAATTTAACACTTTTCCTCAAATTTTTCCATTACGGTCTATTTTAGAAAAATCATGTACAAAACAAAAATTATAGAGATCGATATCGCAAACAATTTTAAGTTTAAAATTTTTAAAAAAATTAGATTTTTGCGCATTTTGTTAAATTTCTCAAATACGGACCAATTTAAGAAAATTGTGTATGACAAAAATTAAAGAAAATAACATTGCAAGCAACTTTTATTTAAAGAATTTTCTTCTCCAAGCGTAAATAACAGATATATTCTATGAAGTATAAAAACGACCTTCTATAAGTACTCCCCAGATTTTTTTACTGTGTCCAAAATTTCACGTTACCGCAGAATAGATTAAAGTCTAAATTTAGTGTTTTTCTCTTTATCAATTTTTTATTTTTCGTCAAAGTTAGAACCCTTTTTCTCGAATATCTGGAATACGGTCCATTTTAGAGAACTTCTAGGACAAGAATTATAAAGAATGATATCACATTTGAATAATTTTCTTAAAAATTTGAAATTTTTACATTTTGGCAAATTTCTCGAATACAGACCATTTTAGAAACATTTTGTATGGGACAAAAATTATAGTTACTAATATTGGAAGGAAGTAACTTTCAATTGAAGAATTTTCTTATCCAAACGTAAATAACAGATATATTCCATAAAATATAAAAACGATTCTCCATAAAGTACATCCCCAGATGTCCCGACTCTGCCCAAAAGTTAATCAGTTTACCGCAGACCGGAATAAAGCTTAAGTTTAAGATTTAGTATTTTTCTCTTTATAAGTTTTTAAGAGCAAACATGACGGGCGCTCCTCCACCAAAAATCAATTTTACATTTGAGGCAGTTAAAAAAAATTGTAAAAAAAAATGGTTCAGGCCAATCGTTGTAAAAATGAACCAAGAATTTCGCTAAACCGCGAAAAACTTATATTTTTAAAGAAAAACAACAAAAATTTCAACTTTTTAATAAATTTAATTTTTTGGCTCTTTACCGGCATTCTATAACAAATATCTTAACTATTTTCTAAATAACTTTTTTTCAAAAAAATTACCAATTTTAAACAGGACCGAAGATTAACATAGTTTTCATTCCGATACTAATTCTATTAAAACAATGATACCAGTGAATATGGCAACGCTGCTAGTCTTTGAAGTCCGTGGTTAAAAGGGTAGCTGCCGTTTAGTTAAATTTGTTAATTCCTGTGTCGAAAAATAGGTAGTTGTTTTTGAAGAGGTGCGAAATTATTGTGATCGTCTTAGTTTGTTGTTGAGGCGTTGTAAGGTTTTTGATAATTTAGTTTTTAGTTAATTTATGAAATGAAAAATTCTGAAAGGCAAAAATGCACAGCTGACAAATTTCTATTTTATTTGTTTGCTGCCAGAGTTAGTAAATCCTAGAAAAATACGACATGTGCCAATTAGGGAAAAGAGATTGTCAAGAATTTTTCACGCTTAAAAAAACGTGTAATATACAGGGTGTTTCTAAATACATGCGACAAAATTTAGGAACTGAGTGCTCGTATGAAATTAAAAAGGGTCTTTTCTATAACAACATTTCCTCAGCCCACCCCTTTGCGAGATATCACCCTTAAAAAGTGGTGACTAAAATTGAGTTTTTATTTTTTTCTAAAATTTCAGTAAAGCTAGAAACTTGAAATTCTGTAATCGCAAAGGACTAACCACGGGTATTTTTTCAATATTTCTGTTACATTATAGGGGGATGAAATTAGCAACACTTACTTTATTTTATATCAAAACTTTTTTCGAGATCAACTTTTATGAAATCCTTGATTTATTTAATTTTTTTTTATTCTTGAATTTTTTTCCTAAAACCAATAGCTTCATAGAAAAAAAATTAACACCCTAATTTATTATTATTTTTTTTTAATAAATTGAGTGGAAAACAGTGTAACGGGCTTGTAACTATCGTATCGTACACTCTGTCATTATTCGTTTCTTGCAATAATTTACACCAGTTTACACCAGAAGATAGCACTTAACGAAGCGTTTTAGCCACTAATTTTGGCGAATTTTAAGAAATCATTAACAAGACATTGAGGGCTTAAATTTGGGGATTATATTAAGAATAGTGCTGTCGAGGAATGCATTTATTTTCATTATGATATTTCAAAATTAAAGCCCTTTTAGTTTTTTTTGGGAATCTGGAAGGAATTAAAACATTAAAATATATGCATATTATAGATATTATTGCCTAATTTATTTTGCCAAAATTTAAATATTTTGAGATATTCTTGTCCGATAATTATAAGGGGTATGAACACCTTAAGATTGAAAGAGAATTAACTTTAATTCATGAGATGCAAAGCATCATAATTGTCGCGTCACAAAAACCACCTGCTGCCAAGAGAAAATTTTGATTCAACAGTATTGTATATTTTGTGTTGTAAAAGAGAAAAAATTAACATTTCGTGTTTTAATAGTTATTTTTTTAATTTAATAATCTATGTGAAAAAAATTTTTTTTAATACAGACTTTAAAAAATTGTTATATTAATAGACTTATTTAATTGTACTTATATTTGTTGTTCCTTTAATACAATAAATACAATTTACCTATCTCCAATTCATCACTTTCCATATCCATATACCTAGGGTCCGATTACAATTAGAAAAACACCGCTACGTCATAACTATTATTTCGAATTTCCAATATACAAAATTAGACGGTCATATTTTAACAGCGTAATCTACATCCTACAAGTATTAGAAATTAAAAATAAAAAAAAACCGAATTCAAAAACGTGCAGATGCCGTCACCCAGAGCTGGGACGAATCCTCGAAAAAATAGATTCGAATCACGAATCCGAATCACGAGATGTGATTCGAATTACGGATCCAATGTTCGAATCCTTTTTCAAAAAAAAAAAAAAAAAAGATTCGAATCAAGTGATTCGAATCCTTTTTTTCGGATCACGGATACGAATCACGAATCAGTGTTATACTGTGATAATAATTATATTTGCTTTCGTAACTAATACTGTTTTATACCTCGGTCCTAAAATATTTAACGCACTTCCGGTGGAATTTCAAAACCTAAATTCGATAGGTCTTTATAGATCTAAATTGCAATAATGGATATTAACTAAACAAGGATAAATATTTTAAGATTTTATTAATTTAAATATAACTAAAATCTAAAATCATTTAGCTAAAAAGAATTTTACTTATTTGCAATTATCCAATTATTTATGTATATGATAATTATTTATAAAATTTATTTATAAAATGCTGTAGCTAGTTTGTATCTATAATAAATAAAAAAAACAAGTATTAGAAATTAAAAATTTAAAAAAACCGACTTCAAAAATGTGCAGATGCCGTCATCACATCTTAACCAAATTTATATGGAACCATCCCTGAGGTACCCCCTTACTAACAAAAAAAGAATCATATGAATCGGACAAGGTGGTAAAGCATTATCGCTAAACATACATAAAAAATGAAGAGTTTGAGGATTTTGTCATGGACCCAATTATTAGATTTTGACAAAATTTATATGGGACCACCCCTGAAGTACCCCCTTTCTAACAAACAAAGAATCATTAAAATCGGACATCGTGTTAAAGAATTATCGCTGAACATACATAAAAAAAAATTAAAAAAAATATTGCGACGAATTGAGAACCTCCCTCCTCCTTTTATAAAGTCGGTTAAAAATAGGAGTAAAAGTTTATATAAACATAGGTCCGAAAACGTTTCGTTTTCGAGATACAGGGTGTTACAAGTGAAGTTCAGATGAAATATTTTCTAAAATTTCTTTAGTTACCGGTTTTTCAAAGTTAAAAAAAAAAATAAAATTTCTAATTCTACAGACCTACTAATTATTGTTTACACTTTCGAATAAGGTAACATGCTTTTCTCTTGAAAATGGCGCGTCCTAGCGAGATGCAACAAATGTAGCTTTATTATACAGAAAATATTGGTTTTCCAAATTTTATAGTCAAAAAATCTGATGTGTCCAACACATGACTTTCCTATCTAGTTATTATAGGCTTTTTCTGGTTATTTTGTATAACTTATTGCAGTACATCTATAAATGTTTAGAGGATAAACTAAATATATACATTTTCCACATACATCTATCTACCTCGAAACATTTTTCTATAGTTATTCATTGAAAACGAAAATACTGAAAAATTAAAATTTAGCAATTTTCCTACAATTTTTCCATTACGGTCCATTTTAGAAAAATCATGTATAAACAAAAATTATAGAGATCGATATCGCAAACAACTTTTAGTTTAGTTTAGAATTTTGCACATTTTGTCAAATTTCTCGAATACGGACCATTTCAGGAAATTTTAACATAAAGCAAAACTTATAGATACTAATATTAGAAGTAATTTTTATTTGAATAATTTTCTTCTCCAAACATAAATAACAGATATATTCAATAAAATATAAAAACGGCCTCCCATAAAGTACCTCCCCAGATGTTCCGACTTTGTCCAAAATCTAATTATTTCACGTCAGGCCGAAATAAAACTTAAGTTTAAAATTTAGTGTTTTTCTGTGTATCGGTTCATGAGTTATGGTGGATATAGATACACAGACACACACGGCAATTTTACCCTAAGCTCCCCCTAATTTACCCACCTAAGAAGATGATCAATAATTGGGGTTTAGTCCAATAAATGAAGCGTAAAAAGGTAAGTATTTGTAACAAATTTTACCTAATTATCTTTAAACGTTTAGAAAATATTTACAAAAGTGTGGTATCAGGACTTCACCTTTAACACCCTGTATCTCGGAAAAGAAAAGTTTATATGAACTTTTACTACTATTTTAAGATGTAGATTACGCTGTTAAAATATGATCGTCTAATTTCGGGACACCCTGTATATCATCTATAACTATCAATAAATAAAAAATATTTGAGATGTTTGGTTTAAAAATAGTATTCCTACATTCGTATATTAACAAGCCACTAACCCCCAGTAGGCGGCGATAGCCAACGAATTATACCTGAACATTGCCAAATTTATGTAGCGAACAAGGTTCCAAATACTTTAAAGGGAGGTGGTGAGATTCGTGCGGTGTGACGTCAGAAGGGACTGGATTGCTCTTAAGTTTTCTTTAAAATTCAAAATTTACACATTTTCTTAATTATCTCGAATATAGTCCACAATAATTATAGAGAATGATATCACAAACAACTTTTATTTAAACAATTCTCTTAAACAATGGATTTTTTTTTTAATTTTGTCAAATTTCTATAGGGCAAAAATTATTAAGAATAGAATTAGAAATAACTTTTATTTAAAGAACTTTTCATTTCCAAGGGTAAATATTCCATAAAGTTGAAAAACGACCCTCTATAAAGTAACCTCCAGATGTTCCGACTATAACCAAATATAGACAATGCCATCACAAACAACTTTTATTTAAACAATTTTTTCTAAAAATTTGTAAAATACGTTTGAAATTTGATTTGTAAAAGAAAAATGAATTTGAAAATAAAGAATTTAACGATTTTTACTTTATACTGTTTACTCAAAATTATTTGTCAAATACTTTTATTTTTTATTAAAAAATTTTGAACAGACCACAATAATTTGTCTTTATTTTTAAATTACTATCCAGGAGATTAGTCCCTTAGCTTACTTCGACTCAAAATTTAATTTGGTTCGCAATTTACATAGACCTTTCTAAGGTCATTAAACACTAAGGGATTATTGGTCTTCAATTAACATACGCCCACCTTTCTTAGATCAACCGCACGACCTTCACCATATACGAACAACATTTATGTCAGAGGTGTAGAAACGAAAAGGTAGTTTACCCTATATTTGGTAAATAAATGGCCAGATCTGTAAATACAGTGCTGACAAGATCGAAATGCTTGTATGAATAAATAAAAAATGGCGTTTGCTTATATACGAGAAGAACAGGTCGAGTCACCGGTCTAGGAACTTCTATACTAAATCCTTTTCTCCCGTGTATACTTGAACGTCATTGATTATGCACTTTAACTCAAGGAAAGCACGCCCAAAGCTTTCTTTTAATTTATTTACAGATACGGAATTTTTAACACAAAAACTGTACCTTAGAAACAAGGTGTAATAGAAATGCACATACTAGACAGAACCGCTGTTGCTTATCGCGCATAGTATGGTGAGACAAATCCCAAACTCCCAAATTAATTTAATCAACGATAATAATGTTAAAATTAAAGTTCCTGAAGGACCAAAATATAGAATGCTTTCTGGGGCATTAACACAACAAGAGTACACTTGGTATGAAGACAAACAGAATAGACCAGTTAAAGTAATGGCGTATAAACTGCACCACTCTTGTGAACCAGAAAATATACTTAGTGATTTGAAAAATCGTGGCTTTAACATTATAGCAGCGACTCCAAAACTAAAATATAGGACTAAACAACCATTGAATATGCTCATGCTTACATTCCAACACTACTAAAATTTGAAGTACATGGAATTGGAGAAATTATGGAAGTCTACGTAGAAATTGTAGCTAGTACCTCAATGCAAATGCATTCGGACACACTCAAAGGTACTGCGCTACATAGCATCGATGCGTAAGATGCACAGAGAAACTTAAAATTGTGTAAAACCGAAAGATGCTCCACCTCGTTTATTGGGGCAAAGGACGTCCTTCTAGCTGCAGGGGATGTGAAATAGCCAAGGAAATGCAAAAAATCAAAAATAATAGCACAGCAGAGAAACAAAACTTACCTAAATAGCTACAGCGAGTAATCCAATACAAGCCTGTTAATAGAAGCAATCCAATAGAAAAAAGTAGATTATTCAGCCAGACGATATCTGGTGAAAAGGAAGATAAAATAGATAACAATCAAGATTCACCCATTACCAACACTCTCCACTAAATATTGGAGGAGCTGAACATAAGGAGCACAAAAATAATATAATGTGTAATAGCCTAATAATAATCAAATGGAATGTCAATAGGCTGCTGCAGCACCAACAAGAATTGCAAGCAATCCTAGACATAGAAAACATAGACATATGCTTGATTTTAAAGACTCACTCTACTAATGAATCCATTATTAAATTTCAGAGATATACCGTTTATCATTCATCCCCAAAATGCATTAAGAGGAGGTAGCGCAGTAATAATTAGAGAAGCAATGCATCATCAAGAAACGAAATAAAGGACTTAAGTAATGATAAAATCTAAAACTTATGATGTTATGGTTACTTCTATGGTAAAAAAGAACAATACCTAGGCTTACTCAATAGTTAGCGACCTAGATTTATCATTGGAGACAAACTAACAACTAAGGGTAAAAACCTGAAAGAAGCAATGGCACAGCTAAAATGTGAGTCGCATTTAACTGGCAAACTAACTTATTGGCCCACAGATAGAAATAAATACCCGACTTAATAGAATTTATTGTTGTACGAGATATTTCAGCAAACTACATTCAAGTTGATAAGGCATGAGACATGAATTCATATCCTTCGCTAATTCTTCTCATTCTTAGTGACACCAATACCCAAAAGGAAAGCGCTCTTAGACTAATAAACAGGAGAATAATAACAGTGCTAGATGAAGAAGTAAAACTACCTGTGCCCAACATACAACAAGCAGCATGTGATAATACGCTACCTATAGCTCAGCCAACAATAGGAAATAACTATCCTAAAGAAAGAAGGAAGCTAATCTCTGCAATAAGAAAACTAAGGAGGAAATGGTATCAGACCAGAGCTTCATCAGATAAAACCAAACTTTACAATACTACCCAGCAGTTAAAAAGTGAGAAAACGAATCAAAAATAAATCTTTTAGTGAGTACCTTAATGAGTTGACAAACGACAACGCCAGTGATTATTCTCTATTGAAAGCCACAAAGCGATTGAAAATGACCACTGTACAGAATGCTCCAATCAGAAATACAGATGACAGCTGAGATAGAAATAACATACAAAAAGTTAATAGATTTGCAGAGCACTTAGAAAATACCAAATGAAGGGAAAGAATTACCAAACTGGGCTCTTTCAGAGAGAGATGACTCAATCATTAGACCATCCTCTCCAAAGGAAATTGCAAAAGATATAAAAACAACGGCTTTGATTTAATAACAGGAGAAATTTTAAAACAACTTCCAAAGAAAGCAATAATTAAACTTACACATCTGTTTAATGCATAATTTATATCCCCAGGTTATGGAAAGTAGCTGAAGTCATTATGATATCCCAACCAGGAAAACCTCCAAAAGAAGTTTCGTCATATAGGTCAATATCTCTATTGCCAATATTATCAAAATTATTTGAAAAAATACTAATAAACACTGAAATCCATCATTAAAGATAGGAAACTAATTCCAGATTATCAGTTCGGCATTAGAGAAAACCATTCAATTATAGATGAGGGTTATATGATCTCAAATACGATTAAAAAAGTATTAGAAAACAAAGAAGCATGCTCAGCTGTCTTCCTCGATGTTACGCAGGCTTTTGATAAAGTACGGCATGATGGCTTAAAACAGAGGTTTTCAAACTTTCCAGCCTTTAGGCCATACTATTACTCCAGTAAGTTCCAAGGGCCAAAAATTATCTATAATTTCTAGACTAGTCGCCCAGTACGCGCCCTGAGCAAGCATACGCTTGCTAAATTCGCTAGTTGAATTACTATTGTATATTGTTACGACCGTGATACTTGACGAAATCTGGTGGTCAAAAGCAAAAATACGTAGTCCTCTCTATCGCTAATAGATGACGATAGTAGTACTTTTGAAGTCGCAGTAACAATTTTACTAAACATTCGTGAATAACCTCAGTGGTTCGAGAAAGTTCTGGTGTATTTCACTCACTTCGAGATGGCAGTAATTGGAGTATAAAAAGGCTAGCGGGGCGACCGCGAATCAGTCTGTCTAGGGAAGGTGAAGGAAGCGAAACCGTCTGTTGTGAAATAAAGTAGTACGTAATCGCATTTAAAAGACATCTTTGAACCGAACCGAACATTAAACGTGATTATAAAATAAAACATTTTCAAAATAAAACATTTTTAAAATTACTCAAAATATACAGGAAGTATGTGGACAGAAAAATTTGAATCTTTGAAGCGCGGATTGAAATCGCAGCAATTTTTGTTTACGAAAGTCAATATTGAACCAGAGGCGAGTGGTTCATGAAATTGCAAAACGTGGAAAACCATTAACCGAAGGGAAATGATCAAAGAATGCGTAATTGCAGTAGCCGATGAAATGTGCCCCGAAAAGATAAATTTATTTAAAACTGTCAGTTTGTTAGCATACACCGTTGCTCGGAGAGTACAAGACATCGCAGAAAATATATCATTTCAACTGTCTGACAAAAATAGACATCTAAAAGCTATGAAATGTATGAAGAACTTCTTGATATTGATAGTATTCATGGCACGACTACTAGGGAAGATATTTTTGAAGGAGTTGAAAATGCCATTAATAAAAATAATCTTCTATGGAAAAACTTAAAATCTATTACAACTGATGGAGGTAAAAACATGTGTGGTAAAAATAAAGGAGTGGTTGCACTTGTGTCAAAGGCTGATGGTTCAAATCCATTAGTCTTACATTGTATCATTCATCAACAGTCCTTATGCGGAAAATGTTTGAATGTGTCTGAAGTTCTAAAACCAGTTATATCAGTTATTAATTTCATCAGATCCACTGGGCTAAATCACCGAAAATTCCGCGAAATTATTGAAGAAATGGGAGAAAATGACTTACCATATTATACTGCAGTACGCTGGATTAGTTGCGGAAAAGTCCTTCAGCACTTTTTTGAACTTCGAGAAGTGATCGAAATTTTTTTTAATGAAAAGCACCGAATTACAAAATAGCGAATGGCTGTGGAAGTTAGCATTTTATGTCGATTTGACAAAACATATAACCGAACTGAATTTGAGATTGCAAGGAGAAAACCAGCGTCTCCCTGATTTATATACTAATATAAAATCGTTCCGGCAGAAAATAATAATGTTTCAATCACAATTTCCCGTCGATTTTGAAATGCAAGCTTTTAGTGCTTTGAAGATAAATTTTGATACTCGTTTCTTAGATTTTGTTGTCACTGCGAATAAAATTAAGAGTTTTCAAAATCATTTTAATACTGACATTGAAACCCTAACACCGGAACTTTAAATGGAAATTATTGATTTACAGTGCCAGTGCAGTGATATAATTAAGAACAAATATAAAAACTCATCTCTGTTGGAATTTTATAAGAGTCTTCCACTGGTACAATTTGATACTTTGCATAAATTTGCTCGTGGGCTGTTTTCTGTTTTTGGTACTTGTGTGAGAAAATATTCTCCAAAATGAAGTACACAAAGAATGTTTACAGAATTAAGTTAACTGATGAGCATCTTAAATCTCTTAATAATTGGTACAAGTAAACTTGGCCCACAATTATAAAGCTATTGTCAGTGAAAAAACACAATTACAGAAATCTCATTAATATTTTTTACAAGTGGAAAACTTGCGGTTTCATTCACGTTAATTTAGCTTTTCCATTCCTAAGAGATTTTCAGGATAAAAAATCAGATGTGTGATTCAGGATATATACATTCCAAACATCGATATACTTACATATACGATACTCTTTACCCCAACATAACTAACGAGGGTGAAACCGCGGGATGTTCACTAGTTTATAATGTTAGTGGGATTTAGTTCAGTAATTGGTTAAATTTTCTGCGTATTATACTTGTCATTAAGCTATACCTACCAAGTAAATATATCAGAGTTATTATCATTCTGTTTTTTTATCCAACTTATCACAGCAACAATAAGCTATAAGCTGTCGCGGATTAGACCCGCGAGCCGTAGTTTGGAGACCCCTGGCTTAAAACATAAGCTGAATGTGCTACTTCCACAACCATACTCAGAGCTACTGGGTTCATACATTTTAGATAGATCCTTTAGAGTAAAACAAGATGAAGCATACTCTGAATTGAAAGAAATTAAAGCAGGAGTGCCACTTTGTATCTGTTGTACACTTTGTGGCATACCTCAACTAAAACAAAACACAATAGCTACGTTTGCACATGATACTGTATTACGGGTAGCCTGTCCTGATAAAGGGGTTCAAATTACGGAACTTCCCTAATCAGGTTGGCTAGTAACCTCAGGGGATGGGTTCCTGTCAATAGAAAGAAGAAAAAAAGAACTTGTTTGATTGATAGAAGGTGAACGGGCCTTTATTATGTCATAACCTCGATCCTTGTCAAAATTAAAATTATAACCAACAAATTCACACGAAATGTCGACTATTAGGAAAAAAGAAATATATTATGTACAAGGCGTGTTTCCACAACTATTCTTACCTCTAAATTAAATACCCTTATAATATATAACCCTTCAAGTGGGTGGTTAAAATGCGATTTACGTAGAGTACTCTTCGTATTACAAAAAGGAAAAAAACCTAAACCGGTAGGTGGATATTACAATTTAAATATATACATACAGAAGAAATTGAGTCTATTTAAACAAGTATTTAACTATATGTTTGTTTTAGGCCGAGTCTCAAACAACCTAACCTCCTTAGTAGATGGAGGTCCTCCGAAATATAAGGTTAAAAGGAACTGTCTTACTTGTGGTGATTAAGTGAACTCAACTAAGCACGATGTCCAGTTAGGCAGCTTTCTCTTGATATCGGTAGGTAGCAGAATGGTATAAAAAAAGACTTCGTATTCGGCGGGGCTATCTACTTGTCTGTACTCTGTTGCTAGCACGCAAACGGTGAAGTGAAGAAGCCCTATTCAATATGGAGAGGTGAAGAGAACTTGCACAGAGTCTTTAGAAGTATTCCTCTAATAAAAGCGTTTACACAGAATTGTAAATCTGGACGAACGAAGGAAGGAACGCACGAATAAAAGAAGCGAACCAAAAAGGTCTGAAAAACATTGACGATTGTAACAAATATGTATACAGAAGGCTGTTGGGAATATAGGTGAGTGAAATATTTCATTTTGAAAAATTCACCCTTGATGGTATGTGACCTCTTAGTTATTAATTTATTCACACTTTCAGCCTGATAATATATCCACCACTAGGTGTATGAATCACAAAGATTGCTAAACAATATATATCAAACTGAAGGAATCTATGGTTTTTGCACAAGAATAAATCCTAGCTGAAATCTTGGCACATGCCACAATCAGAATCCAAACAAAAACTTGCCAGGAAGGAAGTTCCACAAAATGGCCAACAAAAGTCAAAGTCTTAGCAAGAAGGCCCTGACTATAAAAGAGTAATAGGATAATTTCTGGTAAGACTGTGGTCAATATTTATAAATTTAGAAGAATTTGACAATTGAAGGAGTTAAAATGGACATGTAAACAATAAAAATAAAAATAAATCTTTTTAGTAATTAAATGAGCTAGAGTTATTGTTCAAAGTAGCGAAATATATTTACTTACATTATAAATTATTTATTAAGGTATTAATTATTATTAAATATACTCCAGGTGAGATACTTTATACTTTTATACTTTTATACTTTATTACAAAATATTATTTTATATTTTACTACAAAATAGGTTTGATAAAAATGGATATTTTATGAATTTATTTAATGAACCGATTTTAGTGATTTATATACATTTATATACCTCACACTCTTCAATCTAAAGGTAACTAAAGAGATTAGCATAGGTTATAGTAGAATAGGTAAGTAATAGGGTAGTTTAGTAATTAGAGTAGCCTAGGGTAAATTAGAATCAAATAGAAGTAGAATAGTGTACATAGTTAAGCGTAGAATAGGTTAGAAGTAGAAAAGTGTAAATAGTTAAGCGTAGAATATTAATAGGATTAGATTAGATTAGACTAATTTAGGATAGGGTAGGATAGACATTAGAATAAGTTAGAATAATTTACAATAGGATAGGCTAGGAAATAGGATAGGTTAGAATAATTTAGAGTAGTGTAAACTAGGGTAATTTAGACTAGTCTAGGTTTAGATAGAATAAAAACCGTAACAACTGCCATCCTAGCGATAAGCAAAGATCATGAAGAGGCTGCAAATAAACTAAAAACATCAGTTAATTAAATAAATAACTGTACCAAAAGATGGCGTATTAAATTAAATATAATAATAAAAAAAGCCCCTTATGGAGTGATTTTCAAGAAAAAACAACAAAAATTTGTTTCTGATGTATGCAGTGAGGCGAGCAGAAGTTGTAGTCGTATCGATACTTTCTGATACCGGTCTTTCTCTGTTATGTGCATGTTTCTGTTATACTTTGTTCAGCTCATTGTAAGGTAAACCTTCCGAACCTGTATAATAGTTAAATGGGCGAATTTTAGTAAAACAAAACTGGTATATATGTATATAAGGTAAGTTAATATTAAAATTTTCTTACCTGCAGTGTAATTCGATATCAGGTACAGATCTAGTGCTGTTCTCCTCCAGGCACAATGAACCGTCCTCTTCACTGTCAGAAAAAACAGAGAGCTGAGGATGATGCGAAGACACTAGAAACGTTGTACATTCTTGACGCATCAGTACCGGCTTAGAACAATTTGCAGGGGAAGAAGCACCGGTCAGCGATGGCTGCCCCACTAGTAGGCTTGCTGTCTCATCTTGACTACTCATGCTTGAACCCTTGGCCCTACAGGGCTGTCATTTCTGAAACAAATAGAAGCCAATGAACAAAACAAAATTTATTGTACGAAAATGAGTTATATTACATTACATTAACTTTAACGGTAAATTCGGAAATTTACATATGGAAGAAAATTTCCCTTTTGCTGTTATAGCTCTGAAAATGTTTTAGTGGTTGTGATCAGTTTAGATATTGAGGATCTTCAAAGATCGAATACTTGTTAGTCTCGTCTAGAATAGAACCGTATTAAGGCATAGTAGTTATCATAGGTTGTCGTACGAGTTGAAGAACCTGTTGGCGTTTATTTAATTTTACTTATATCATACACAAATATATCAGACTTACCCTTCATGATTGTAGGAAGCGGTACTATACAATACACATATATCCTTTTAATAAAATAATTCAGTAGGTAGTCATTTAATTATAACAATTGAACAGCTACGTAAAGAGTTCATAGTTCATTACAGTTAGGCATTAGGATACAGTGATTTAATAAATATACAAGTAAAGAATTTTTTTTTATTTACTTAAAAGTTACACGAAAAACTAACTAAATTGATAATGTCGTTTATATATTTAATAATAATTAAAGTATATATTATACGTCTATTCGCAATCGCCATATACTCTATCCCAATTTACAGATTAACACTAAGTGCTGCCAACCATTTTCCTGATTACTTTTAAATTAAGTTCCATTGTGATGGTTGAATAAGATCGTTCAAACTACCACAGAACACGAAAGAAACGTAAATGGTGTCTTAAAATCAGGTTGATAACATTGTTTTTGGTTAATTCCAAGAAACATTTTTTTTTTATTTTTCTGTATACAGTATAGCCAAAATTCGAATCTATATATTGTTATCTCGCTTAACATAAGAAATAAAAATCTTGGATTTTTTCGTATTATTATTTCCCACTAAATCACCTTTTAAACGATATACATGCCATCTAAATGTTTAAGAAATATGCTTAAAAAAAATAAAAAAAAATATAAAATTGTAACAATTGGCATTACTATTAATAAAATCTAAAGAATCCACGAAAATTCCAAACAACTGGGTTATTACAGACAATGACTTCAATTGAACCAAATCGTTATTCAAGGCAATCCATGTTAATATTCTTAAGTAACTGTCACGTAAATTTTGATTTAAATAGAGATTCGACAGTTGACAAAATGTGACTTGAGTAAAGGCTGTGCCCGAAGCTCTGGCTGAAAAGTCGTTCTAGCCATCCTCCGTACAACAGTCTTTCGTTAGATCTTGGTCACATTTGAGTATGAAATTAGTTTCCATTAATAATTTATAACGAATATTTTGAGAATAAATTGAGAATAAGACAGTTCACAATATGGAACAAATAAAAAGTTTCTATATTTTTTTACTTGTATGTAATTTTATTAGCAATATTCAATTTCCCACATTTCGAATAAAAAAATCCAGATATATTTTTCGCGAGTATTTTACGTATCCATAAACTTTACCATGCAAAATGTTAGAGAAACAATTTCAATTTTCATTTTATTAGTCAGATTAAACTTTCTCATTAAACACTGAATTATTAAAGGAGAACAAATTCGTACAGCCACCGCTCAAATATTAATAGGTCAAAATTTTATGGTTTACTTAACCTTTAAGGGGCCGCACGTTTTCTTTTTGTGACAGACGTTAACCTTGATGATCTTTAAATAAACGGTAGAAAGTTATGTGTCATAAAAAGTAATTTTTCCTTGCGTGTAGCATTTTTTGTGAAAATAATTTATTTTTCTCACTATCCAATGTAGGCATTTGCACTTCGAACTCCAACTGCAAATTTGACGTTTTCCGCGAACTGACATTAAGTGACATCTTCGTTGCTCGCCTAATTTTAATTAAGTATAATATAATATTTCTTTTTAATAAATGATTTTCAAGTTACATATTTTTTTGATTTATTATCCATGATTAACGTAGCTATAGGAAACATATTATACACTACTTTCAACAAATTTTCAGTTTTTATATTATATTATGTACATTTTAAACAGAAATTTCGTTGCCGGTTTCGACCGATTGCCGCGCTCCGTTATGCCTCACGCGTGCAACTTTCTGTCTCAAGCGGAAAAGTATCACTTTTCGCTCTTAACACACAAATAGTTATTGTCGGGTAAACGATAATGTATTAATGCAAGATGTGCCATAATAAACATTGCCCAAATATTTATTAATGCTAGTTTCGTCTGTTTGCCGACGTCGTAAGCTGTGGCGAAATGCCTAACTGTTGAATACGGTCATTAAAAATGAATATTTGTACATGTTACATGTAAAAATTATTTTTGAATATTAAAAAAAAAGAAAATCCTTGTAAATTATAAAAAATGAATCATGTCATCATCGGAAAGAATTGCAAATTTTCACAAACATTTAAGGCGAGTATACTGTAATTTTGCAAGAACGTTATTTTGGTTGCTAAAAGAGAATGATAGCATATGCTCCATGGTACGTTACTAATGCAACAATCCACAATGACCTTGGGATACCATGAAATGGTATCCCAAAAAATTTTAAAAAAATGAAACCAAATAATGTTAATTAACAGCAATTAATTACTTTGCCGAAGTCAAAAATTGCTTAAATATATAAATGAAAATGATATTAAATCTGCAGCTTTGTTACATTTTTTACCGTTTAGCAATTCATTAATTTCGCTTTTTGCTATTTTTGACAATATTTCCGATCCTGTATCGAGTTGCAAAATCGATTTATTCGGTACTTTATCTTACCACGTAGTTTAAAAAACGTTAGAATTAACGTTACATTTTCCAATTTGTAAGTCTCTACCAAAGAGGTTAGAAAGGGTAGAGGTCTTTCTTTCTTGTATTTAGAGAAAAGTCTGCTATTTTACTTTTTAAATCTTTTAATTACATTCGTTTCTATCTGACAATATTATTCTATCAAAATCATATAATATATACTAACTAATAACCTAAAATATTAAGTGATAAGGTCTATAAAAATAAGAACGGCAGATTGAGCTCATGGTTCCATATGCGACATTTCTCCACTCTGCTAGAATATTCTCAAGATTATTTTAGTTCCAACTTGAATATTTTTAAGACCGGCCTTCGATAGTTTCCATTAGCCGTCTTTAAATCAACTCTAGCTAGTTTCCGTTTATATCTGGATTCTTGGTCATCGACTAATATTACGATATCATTTAACACTCTAGACTTGTGGTCAGATGTCCATTTGTTTCTTTTAGTGAGAGAAGGCAGATACTCATTTGTCCATCTTTCCCAAAAGAACGTAGCGAGCATTCTAGATTTCTTCCATTCTCTTCGTAGACTATTTGCGTCAGGATTGATGGGCAGAAATGTCAAATTCCTGTTGTTTGGCGTGCCAAACAAAAAATGATTGGGAGTTTATGGTCAAGGGCATCGGAAGAAAGCCTTGTAAGAGGCCTCAAATTCACGATCGCTTCTGCTTCAGCAAACAAAGTCTATAATGTTTCTTTTCGCAGACTTTGATCATGAAGTATTTTTCCTATTGTTCTCTTGACACTGCCTATTAACCTTTCCCATACACCTGCCATCTCGGGAGCCGAAGATGGTATGAAGTAGAAGTCAATTCTTCTTGCCGACAATGCTCTTTGGTCGATATTGTCAAGAGCTTCTTTTATTTCTTTTAAAGCACAACGTAGATTCGATCCATTATTAAAGTAAATCCTCCGTATGGCTCCTCTTCTAGCAATCATTCGTAAAAAACTGATGATAGTAGAATCAATATTAAGGGTATGGGCGATTTCAAGATGAATTACATGGTTGGAGAGACATGTAAATATTACTGCCCAGCGTTTTTCTTGTCTTCAGCCGATTTTGACAGAGATAAGCCCGAAATAATCAATTCCTACGTTAGTGAATGGTTTAATTTCTGGCTTAAATTGAACTTCTGGTAGTTGTCCCGTCAGATACGGCTGTGGTCTTTTCCGACTAAGCTGACATTTTACATATTTGGAACAAACACACTTTACAGCGGTTCTTCCATTCAATATCCAATATCTCAGTCGTAAATGGTTCAAGACTGTTTGGGTTCCAATGTGTTGCAGTTTTTCATGGGTCCATCTTATAATAAGTTTACTGTACGGATGCTTTGGATCTAAAATGCACGGAAATTTTGTTTCTTTGTCTAGGTTTTCTGTCATATTTTCTCTTCCTCCCAAAACTAATATTCCATTTTCTAACTGGGGACAAAGATTTCAGAGTCGTAATGAATAATTACAGCTTTTCCTTGATGTAACTGTCTACCTTCTTTACCAAAACTTTGATGCTGATTTCCTTTTATCCATAAACTTTCTGCTTTCTCAAGCTCTTTGACTGAAAGTTCCTTCAGGGAGTCTTTTCGTCCCTTAATTTTTGAAATAAATCTTTGGCACCATGCTGTACTTTGAACTAGTCTCAACCAGTTAGAAAACCTCGATATATCTGGAAGATAATTTCCTTTCTCAAGAACTGTTAGGAATGCATTGACCTTTTCTTTACATTCAGGATCTTCCTGCGTCTCAGGCATTCCAGGATCTTTGACAGGCGAAAACTCTTCTGCTTCTCTAAGGAATTCAGGTCCTTGGAACTAAACATTTGAAGTTAACTTGTTGGCATGAAATTTTGATCTGGTAGCTTTACAAGCAGGATTCTGCTCAATAGGTACCAACCTTCAGTCTTCAACATTTGTCCTCTCCTGAATTTCGCCAATTTGGTGAAAAACAAATTGTTTCTAGTTCCTGCTGTCACTTCGTATCTACGACAGCACACATTTGGAGTACGCCCAGAAATATATCTGGTGAATAAGTATTTGTAATTCACTTTTCAGTACTTCGGCTAACTTACTGGCCATAACGGCTGCTTGAAGTTCCAGTTGTGGAATGGAAAAGAGTTTTAAAGGAGATACTTTTGTGTGTGGCGACACGAGTGAAACATCTACGCTTTTAGCCAGTCCTCCAATCACCCGGAGATAGGAAAACACAGCAAAAGCTTTCTCGCTACTAGCACAGTAAGTGTGCAGTTCTATCCTTGTAGCTGAAGGTATTTTAAAGCTGTAGCATCTTGGCATTCGTAGCTTTGTCACTTCCAGAAGTTCCTTAATCCCGTTTTTCCAAGTTGTCATATGACGTTGAGGTATATTTTCATTCCATGCTACCTCAGACCTCCAAATATCCACATCAAAATCTTTGTTTTAATTGAAAAACAGGAAATAAGTCCCAAGGGATCACAAATAGACATAACTGTCTTTAAAATAGTTCTTTTGGTAGTAGTTCCAACATGTCCTCTTTAATCTTCAGTTTGAATAAAGAACTGTCGTCTTCTGTATCTCAATATAATCCCAGCATTCGCTAAACTGTCATTTTGTTATCAATGCATTTCTTGAAAATTTTCTGAAAAAACTGAAGAATTTGCCATCCAGTTCACTACCTCAAAACCTGCTTGTTTCATGGCGCGCAAGATCTTCCAAATCAAGAGTCTTTTCGGTCTTAGATACCTTTTTACTTCACTTTAATTTCAAATGATCTGGTAACTTTTTCAGAAGATCGGATATCAATTAAGGATTCTGAAGGTTGATTTAAGTATTTTCATGACAGACATCATATTTTAACTTGAAAATTGGATAATTTTCTCGAGGTTTGAATATTCTAAAAAAGGCATGCTTTTCACTTTATTAATGATGCCGTTCATCACTAACTCTGGCCTACCAAAGCGTATTTCTAAAGTATGCTTAATCAAGTCAACATTATCTGTTGTTAATATGTCTGATACTGCAGATTTGACTGCACTCTTAAGACTCTTTTGAATTTCTCTCATGATTTCCTTATCCGTAAAATTACATTATTTACAAAAAGTCCTTAAGTGTCTATTAAACAAAGGCAACTCTTCGGGTTTTCCATCATAAACAGGAAAGTCTTTATGCAGGTACGACTTATTGTGAGTGGATGAGGTTAAAACTGCCTGAATAGCTTTGACAGCGGTATCGCAAATAAGTTAAAGTACTTATTTTTATTAGATTCTTCTTTCTCACGGCTATCTTTAGAATTTCTGTCTAATATTTCGTGTTCTGAATGAGTTTCTACTGGTCGACTATTGTTTAGGCTATATACGCAATCTTTAACCCTCTTTAATTTGAGGTCATATGTTAATGTTTTGTCTGCGATACTATCTGCACTACTTTTCTCACTCGTTCATAAAATAGCATTATGCAAATCTCTTTCCAGTTCTAGCAGTTTAATTTCCTCTTCTCATTGAGCATTGTTTAGACTCTTAATTTTCTTTTCAGTTTTCAGAGCTATGCGTTTCTTTTCTATATCTATTAAGGATTGTTTGGAACTAACTTTAGTGCTAACGGATTTCAAAATATTTGAAAGTGGTTTCCTTGTATTCCCTCCAACTAGATCATCCGCTTTTTCAAAATCTAATGTCGCTTTCGGCTTTGTCTCTTCCTTTTCTATTCGTTTCTGTCAAAAGACTTTTGGCCAAGAGTAATCGTCAGGTAAAGTTCTAGTACTCGCATCAATGCGTCCAAACTTTCGGGTTACTTGACTCTTATAATCTAATTCCATTTTCTCAGATCACGTCGGGGTCACCAATGTTAGTCTTTCTTTCTTGTGTTTAAAGAAAAGTCTGCTATTTTCCTTTTTAAATTTTTTAATGACATTCGTTTTCATCTGAAAATAATAATCTATCAAAATCATATACTATATACTAATAACATAAAGTATTAAGGGATAACGTCTCTAAAAAAGAATGGCAGATTAAGCTCATGGTTCAATGCGCGAATTTTGCCAGTACCAAAAAACTGGGTGAAAAGAGTAGGGAGATTTTCTGGGCCTGACTCAAATATTTATATTGCAGTACCTAATTTTGGTAACTGTTAAAAGATGAAAAATGTTATGAGAAATTTTTTTGACCTTATTTGTTAGAACAATTCATTTATGACAAGGGCAATAACACTTTATCAGTATATGGCTAGTAGCTAGGTAAAAGTTTATAAAAATAATGCAACAAAATAGCTATTTGTGTAATGAGAGCAGAAAGTAGCACGTTGGCAGTTGAGACAGAAAGTAGCCGCGCGACGCGTTAGAAAAGGCAGTAAATCTGTTTTTCCGCCGTGTGAAACACATAAATTTTCCTCCGATTGTTTACACAGTGTGTTTAAAAAAAAATGGAATTAAAATGAAACCCTCTTTTAAGTATAACAGATATAACTCACGCATTTTTAATATTTATTCTAATCGTTATTTTTATAACGATATACCTTTAATTCTTATACAAATATACTTATAGATAGTGACTTTGTCGTTAATTTATTAGAGTAACTTTTTGGCCGGATGCTCATGAAGAGCAATACTTCAAAAGAGAACAGAAGAAAATAGTAGTTTGTGCAACAAGTGTGGATATAATGGCCACATCGCACGAAGACAAAGTGCGATATGAACAATCCACTCGAGTTTTACAGTATATTTTTTCTACGACCCACTAACGAAAATCTACAAATTAAACAAATTATTTTAGGTTATTAAGGCTAATTTTAAAATAAATTATGATTTTTACCACGTCCCGTAAATATTTACTCGTTACACAAAATAATGTATTTCACAACTAGCTATTTTGGGTTGTATTTAAAAAATTAAAGTGTATGTAGATATATTAGGTTGAACCTACTTCATAAAAATACATATATAACTAGCTACAGCTTTTTACAATGTGCGGCCCGCCAACCCACTCTTTTATTAAATAATTAGGACATTCGGCCCGCGGACCGAAAAGTTTGGGAACCCCTGATCAGAGGTCTCTACTTACTGGCTTTAAAGCTCAGGCTGTAGTGGCTTGACGAAAATAATTTTAGTTGAACATTTAAGATGCATATAAAAATATATACCTATTCGTTAAATAATAGGACATGCAGTTAGTCCATATTTTTAATTTGTCAATAATATTAATATTTTATGCCAGAAATCCATTAAAATTATTGACCAATCAAATCTATTATCCCATTAAACAGGCTCAAATATTGATACATTTACGTTGATCAGCAACTATAGAGCCCAGTTAAAAGATTAATAAATCATTGTATTCACTCGTAACACTGAAGTTTTAGGTCTGTTAGTGATTAGTTTTATAGTCAAACTGTTTTATTTCATTGCTTTTATTACCTTTATTACCTTATTAACATTGTTTCACAGCTACAAAAAAAAATGTTACAATTTATGTGCTTCAATTATAAAAGCTATTAAGTTAATGCTTACGCTGTGCTTGTTATACATAAATTGCCAATCGTTTTAATAAAAATGATTTTTGGCTTTCGCCATCTCCAGTTCTAATTGTCGGTATATGCAAGAAAATCTTTACAATGGTGCATTTTTTAAGAAACGCTTCCTTCAGTAATTCACTGGTCACGGCATTTGTTTATAAATTATTAATTTATTGATGAATTCTAATTTAAATCCAACTAAAAAAAATTGTAGAGCGTTAAAGCCATCACTTAATGTCAATTCGGGGAAAACGTCAATTTTGCGGTGAGATTTTCGATGCAGAAAAGAGTTCTTTCTTTAGATAAACAATTTTTCAATATTCCACTTTTAACTTATTAAATATGAGGGCGGATATTCACCTTCTTACCTTCTAAATCCAGAGACCTGTCTCAATTTTTAATTAAGGTAAATCAATTAATTTAACAAATGAAAGCACCGTCTTCGCAATTACAAGGTTGAGATAAACAATGTTTGTTTGTGTCGTCCTGTCTATATTAAATTCCAGAGACATTTAGAACAGTGGTTAGAGCAAATTTCTGATGCTACATTCGCGAACTTAGTGCGTTGTGATTTACGAGTATAAATATAATATACAGACATCATAAATTATATGCATACTGGTAGTAGCAAAATTTCACTTTAACTAAACTAATGTCTTTGTTTAACCTGTGCATTATTTTAAATAACTACTATTTTGCTATACTTTTAGAATTACACCCAAAAAATTGATTCTGTTGTAAATTCTAATTACATAGTTTCAATAAGTTAAAAGGTTACTAAGGTTACTGATTCTAATCATTTCCTATTACTCCCTTTCTTTAGAACAGAAATGGATTTTGCTCTTAATAACCGCAACAATACTTCTCCTGGTTATGACCAAATTAAATACCCTATGCTCTGCAATTTACCAGACACTGCTAAAAACCTACTTTTAAATATATTTAACCAAATAATAATTGAAGGCATTAACATAAAAGCGTTCAAAAAAATTATTGTTGTTCCCGTACCTAAATCAGGGAAGAACCCTAACTTAGCTGAATCTTATAGACCCATATCATTACTTTCATGTGTCCTTAAAACTCTAGAAAGGATTATTAAGTTTAGGTAGTTAATGCAACAAAAGCTTCTTCCAGAAAATCAGTACGGTTTTAAAAGGGGCTTTGGTACAATGGATGCCTTAAGTACTTTGGTGGTAGATATTCAAAACATTTTTTCATAAAACAATTATTTGCCTGTCCTTTTCATTGACATTGAAGGTGCATATTATAGTGTACTGCATCTGTTTTTATTACGTTATCATGTGATTTTTAGTTTTAGACAGACAGATATAAATAAATATAATTTGTCAACAAAATATATTTGTCACAGAAAAAGCAAAACCTTTTATTCGCATTCATACTCCGATATAAAATACCAGGTTAACTACATGACCCCGACAAATTGGTGACCCCGAACGTATTCCCATTTTTACAAAATTCTGTAAGAATTTAAAGAATTTTGCTAGCCGATCAATACGAGTTCCTGTAAATGACCCCATGTTCTATCCATGGTTCAACATATACTGTCCTGACTTCAAGATATATACTGTACCAATTCTAACAAGAAAAATAATTTAAGTATTTTAGTAGCAGTAGATAAGTACCTAATATTAGATATTTAATTCAATATCGTTAAAACCATTTTTATTTAAATTTAACTAATTTATATAATGTCAGAAACTGAAGATATTTCAGGGAACGGTGATTCTGTCAATGTTGAACGCACACTTTCCTCTTTAAAATTACCACCCTTTTGGACCCCAAATCCAGAAATTTGGTTTACAAGTTGAATCACAATTTTCTTTATCAAGGATAACTTCAGACAAAACTAAATACAATTACATTATTTCAAATTTACCTTTCAATATTATTTCAACCATTTACGATGTCATAACTAATCCACCGCAAGAAAATCTCTATAAAATTTTGAAAGAAACCATTATTTCTCGTTTAACTTTAAGCGAGGAAAAACGTTTAGACGAACTCCTATCAAATTCCGAGCTAGGTGATAGAAAACCATCAGAATTTTATAGAGAAATGCTAGGTATGGTTGGAGGCTCTCAAATGGTCAGCCAAGATTTTTTGATAAAACTTTGGAAGCGACGCTTACCAAAAACAATTTTAGTTGCTATCACAGCTTCTGGTAAAGATATTCTCCATGATATTCTCGACTTATCAGACAAGATTTGGGAGACCTATAAGCCGGTCAATATAAGTTCAATACATGATTTTCCACCGTTTGCATTCAACAATTCAGGGTCTCAGGTCAAACCAGATAGTTCACTAGATTCCATTACTGAATTGACCAAAGCATTTAGTGAGTTTTCTATCAATTGTAGTAGACTTTTACAAACTATTTCCGATAAACAAAATTTTCTAGAATCACAGATTAATTCTCTCCAATCCCCAGGTCCTTCTCATTGTTTTATTAACGAAAGTACATGTGATTTCTGTAGACACGGGAATCGCTCTACGAGCAAATCTCCAAACCGATCTCAACAGTCAGTAAATAACTTGAAAATTTGTTATTATCACAAAAAATTTCAAAAGAATGCTATCAGGTGCGGAGGACCTTGGTGCATTTTATAGGAAACCCTTAAACATCCGGAACCAAAAAACGAGTAGACTCCAAAGCTTCGGCGGTAGCGAGTGGATCTACAAAAAATGTAAACCGCCGCTTATTTATTTTTGACGCAAATAATAAATTTAATTTTTTAATCGATGCAGGGGCTGACATTTCAGTCATTCCTCGTGTAGTTTTTAAAAATGTTAAAAAATCAGATGATCTATTTCTTACACCAGTGAATGGTTCCACCATTAATACATTTGGAAAACAATTCCTTAAGGTTAATTTAGGCCTCAGAAGAGTTTTTCCGTTCGTTTTTACGGTGGCTGCTATTTCGCACCCTATCATTGGTGCAGATTTTCTTTCTTATTTTGGGTTATTAGTTGACTTAAAAAATAAATGTTTAATTGACAATGAAACGAAACTCTCTGGGTTTATCTCTGAAAATAATATCCCTTTATCCCCAAAAATTTTAACCATAGAAAATGAATTCACTAAACTTATTCAGGATTTCCCTAATTTAACTTCTCCTCCGAACTATTCCTTACCTATCACACATACTGTCAAACATCAAATTATAACAAATGGTCACTTACCATCGTCGCACGCTCGACGTCTTAATACTTCAAAATATAATATTGCAAAAGCAGAATTTGAACAAATGGTAGCTTTAGGCATTTGTAGGCCATCCTCATCTTCTGTTGCATCACCATTACATATGGTTCCCAAAAAAGATCCAGGTGACTGGCGTCCTTGCGGAGATTACAGACAACTAAATAATGTCACTATACCGGATAGGTATCCACTTCCTCACATACAAGATTTCAACATAAATGTACACGGTTGTACCATATTTTCAAAGATTGATTTGGTTAGAGCTTATCACCAAATCCCTATGGCAGAGGAAGATATACATGAAACCGCTATTGTAACACCTTTTGGATTATTCGAGTTCCTTCGTATGCCGTTTGGGTTAAGAAATGCGGCCCAAACCTTTCAAAGATTTATTAATCAAGTTTTACAAAACCTAGATTTTTGCTATGTCTACATAGACGATATTTTAATAGCCAGTAAAAATAATGAAGAACATCTTCAACACTTAACAATCTTATTCGAAAGGCTAAATTCTTTTGGAATTAACCTCAACCGTAGTAAGAGCGTCTTTGGAGTTCCTCAATTAAACTTTCTAGGTTATTTAGTATCTGCGGAAGGTATTCTGCCATCAGAGGAGCATGTAGAAATTATTAAAAAGTTTCCCCGCCCCCAGACTCTCAAACATCTCCAGCGTTTCGTTGGAATGATAAATTTTTATCATCGTTTTATTCCAAATTTCGCTAATGTTTTGATACCGCTCTACGATCTGAGGACTTCTTTACAAAATCAGAGGGATAAGACGATTTCACAGTGGTCACAAAGACATGAAGATAGTTTTATGGCCGCTAAAAACGCTTTAGCCCAAGCATCGCTATTAGTACACCCTCGCCCAAACTGCAAATTGTCCTTAACAGTAGAAGCATCAGGTTATGCCATAGGTGGTGTCATAGAACAACTTTCTGATAATTCGTGGGAACCTCTCGCATATTTTTCAAAAAAGTTATCAAAAACCCAAATGAAATATTCTACTTTCGACCGAGAACTTTTTGCAATTTATTCTGCCATTTTACATTTTCGTTATTTGTTAGAAGGCTATCAGTTTACGGTTTTTACGAATCATAAACCTCTTACCAACGTTTTGACCTCGAAAACCGAAAAAAGTCCACGTCAGTTTCGATACTTAGAACTCATTGCTCAATTTACTTCAGACATTCAGCATATCGAGGGCAAATCAAATGTGGTTAGTGACATATCTCGGTTAGAAGAAATTACTTCCCCAGAAATGTTGCCACAACTAACCCCCTCAAATTTTATCCAGCTAGATATAAAGTCTTTTAAACAATACCAAAATGATGTCATTGAGTTGCAACAATTATTGCGTGGTTAGAAAGATAACAGCTATCACAAATTACAAGAAATAGATATACCACTTTTGGAAACAAAACTTTGGTGCGAAGTTTCGTCAAGTAAATAGCGTCCATATGTTCCTAAAAATATTAGATTTACTATCTTCTCGAATATTCACGGTATTTCTCATCCTGGAATTAAATCTTCAAAAAAGTTAATAGGATCTAGATATTATTGGCCTCGGATGAATTCTGACATAACTAAATGGACAAAATCTTGCGTTAATTGTCAGCTAACTAAAGTTAATAGATATACTAAAGCCCCTATTGGCAAATTTGATATTAAAGGTCGTTTTGAACACATTCATGTCGACTTAGTCGGGCCTCTGACTAAATCAGGAGGATGCAATTATATCATGACAGTAGTCGAACGGTTCACGAGGTGGCCTGAAGCATACCCTCTTAGTAATATTAGTGCAGAAAATGTTGCTAAAATTTTATTCCAACAATATTTCTCCCAATTTGGTATTCCTCATACCATTACGACAGACCAGGGTGGGCAGTTCGAATCTAAATTAATGGAACAATTTACAAAAATTTTTGGTTGTCATAAAATTCATACATCTGCTTATCACCCCCAGAGTAATGGTATGGTGGAAAGATTTCATCGCACTATGAAGTCTGCACTAATAGCTAGAGGAAACACCACCTACAGGAAAGAAGAATTACCTTTAATTCTATTAGGCATCCGCGCCGCAGTTAAGGAGGACATTGGGTGTTCCTCGGCTGAACTCGTATATGGCCAGCTTTTACGCCTCCCCGGTGAATTTTTCGTCCAAAGTCAGAATGTCCTTCAGATTAACCCTTTATTAAGTAGCCTTCACGATATTTTTAATAATATTAAGCCAACAAATCCAAGACATCATTCAACTCAAACCACATTTATTTCGTCAGAGTTAGACACCTGTGAGTATGTTTTTATTAAAACAGAAGGTTTTCGAAGTTCATTATCGCCCATTTTTGAAGGACCTTTCAAAGTTATAAAACGTTTTGACAAGAATTTTTTAATTAATAAAGACAATAGAGAATACGTGACAGAATTAAACCAGCTTTTATCCTTTCAAAACATATCCCTGAAATAGATTCAGGTAAACCCAAAAAGAAAGTCTCTTTTGTAATCAATTAAATAGTATTGTTTTTGTTTAAGGGGGGAGTATTTGTAGTGTACTGCCTCTGTTTTTATTACGTTACCATGTGCTTTTTAGTTTTAGACAGATATAAATAAATATAACTTGTCAACAAAATATATTTGTCACAGAAAAAGCAAAACCTTTTATTCGCATTCATACTCCGATATAACATACCAGGTTAACTACATGACCCCGACACATATGATGCTGTGTCTTTGCCACTCCTGCTAGATAAAATGATTAAAATATTTCATATCCCAAAACAATTATAAATTTTTACACCAACAGATCAATTTACTTGCGAACAAATCAATCTGTCCTGGACCCTAGACTTAATAATAAAGGGTTACCTCAGGGATCTGTTTTGAGCCCTGTTTTATTTAATATGTACACAACTGATTTACATAATATTCAAATAAATAATACATTATTATTTAATATTGTACAATATGCCGATGATTTCTGTATTTATACTGAACACAAAAAAATTAAAACCGCCTTAGAAAACTTAAAATATATTTATCCTAATCCTAAATTATTTCATCAGATTATTATATTAAATAGTTATGATTTACAAAACAATAGCAATATTGTAAGTGATCTGTATGAAACAACCCACCACCCTGGAATTAGTGATTTTTTTAGCTTTTATTCAGACATTTCCTTTATTAAACCAAACTATGAATAAAATATATCTATAAGTAGCAATATATTACTCTCTATTTTGAAGATGCCCTATAATGATACGGACGCGTCCAAATCAGCTAATGGCGTAGGCTCTGCTTTGTTTCAACCTAAAGAGCACACAGAAAAATCTTTTAAAATTAGGCAAGAATGTTCCATCTATACTGCGAAAGCTGCGGCTATCTATAAAGCACTTATTTACGCCTCTTTCTGCAACAGAGAAACGATAGTTACTGTATCAGATGCCCTCTCTTTAAACATCTATTTAAAAAAATGGGCTTCCTAATACATCGACTTTGTAAGAAAAATTAAGAAACATCCAAACATATTCAAAAAAAAAAAAAAACAGGAACGGGCTAAAGCACAACGAACATGTAGATTTGTTGGCCAAAGAAGGCTCTGTAACAGGTTCTAATACGTCATACAATTTATCTGTTTCTGATGTTACTGCAATATTAAATATAAATCAGTTCAATAAATGGCAACACTTGTGGCAGGAATATTGTTTTACAAATCCAACAAGGTATACGACTACGACTATTCAGTTAAACATTCCTAAGATCCCTTGGTACAAACATTATAAAATACCGCGAAAGTACATATCGACAATCATTAGGATGAGATTTGGTCATGCCTGTTATCCTAGCCATTTATACAAAATTAAAGTCTCTGAAAGTGACCAATGCGAGACGTGTAATGAAAAAGAAGATCTAGACCATATCTTCTTTAATTGTACTAAATACAAAAAATTATCTGACAAGCTACATAATGACCTGCTTAAATGCAAAATATGCTTCCCTTGAAATATCCAAAGTTTATTTTCCTCAAATTCCACAAACATTTATGACTGGTTGATTAAATTTTTAATGGAATCAAGTAATACGCTTATGATTAGTACTTCTCTTGGACTTGTTACCTTTGTTTTCTTTCCTACTGTTTTATTTTACTCCCTTATCGTGACCTAGTGTATATCTGTTTTTGTTTTAATGCCTTGATGGGTCCCTAGGCGAGAAGCGAGTGTCCCCGTTTAATCCTCTTGTTATTTGAAATTAAATATTTAATGTTTTCTTTTTTCATTCATTATTTGTTTGTTAATTTACCTCTCCCATTTTGTGACTGGCTGTATGACAAAGAGTCTATACCAAAAAAAAAATAAGTTAAAATAAATTAATACAAAGTTGTATTAACCCGTCTGTCCCCAAATATTCGATTAAAATGTAAATCAAATTACGATTGAGACTTAAATGAAAATAATTAGGTAGCGTAATTTAGCGATTTGCAAATGAAGTTAAATTTATTGTTTCAAACTGTCATTTAGGTAGCGTAATTTAGCGATTTGCAAATGGAGTTAAATTTATTGTTTCAAACTGTCATTTAAATTCCCTTTTCTATATTACTTTGAATATTTAACAATTCCCGGAATAATTTCTTAAATCGTTATTGTTGCCGCTAGCAGCCTTATTCTACAAATATTCGATCAGAATGTCAAATAAATTTAGCCCGTACCACGTATCCCGAGATTACGGGTTTATTTAAAACTTCTAAAATCTAGTTTTAACGAGCAAAATATTTACCAAAGTGAATTAAATTTTAAATTTGTAGATTAGGCATATAAGCTTGTAATAGACCCGTCTACCCTCTGAGTTGAACGAATATTTTCCTCAAATTAATTAAGTTAATGAAAACATTCTCAATTATTTATTGATCATTGAGAACTTAAGCAATTACTACTTTAAATGAAAATTTGCGTTATATAATATGGTTTATTAAATTGTGGCAACTTTTAATGATTTTGTTCTATTTTAAGAACATTAAAATTTATAATTACCACGTTTTTGTATGATTAAAATAAATGATAGAAATGTATATAATTTTTAGTAATAATAGATGTAAGTAAAGACATACAAATTGAAAAACTTTACATTAATTCTAACACTTTTTAAATTTCGTGGTCAGATAAAATTCCGAATGAATTGCCACCAACTGTTATTAATAGGGGAAGGAGGGTGAAGATGACGCGGAGTCAAAGATGACGCATCTAATTATTTCTTAATTCAAACCATAGAGCGACCTAGTTATCTGGCAGCGCAATCCATAATAATCTATTGAGTGTCTATATTAAATAGCAGCCTTCTCCTGCGCCGGTCAGTATGAGTTTGTAAGCGAAGTGTGTCTGACGCATTTATGTTATTAGGTGACTCTGATGTTACATTGAAAGGTAAGCCGTTAAGCTATAATATTTTAGTTCTAATTTCACATAGTGCTTTCGAGTGAGTAGTTTTCTATGACTTAAAGATGTTTTCATAATTATCTATTGATGATAAAAGATATTTATAATAATATTTGTATTATCGTGTCGTATTGGTTAAGATGACGCAGTGTGCGTCATGTTTCCCGTCTAACCTGCGCCATCTTCTCCGACAAGCATTTATATGGGACCTAAAATTATTTTATTTACAGATGCCGGTCAAATATAATAGAAAAACTCAAAGGGGAAATTATTCCTCAGAAAAAGTGAATGCTGCTTTACACGAAATAGTTGCAAATAGTCGAAAAATTCGAGAAGTGTTTAGATCGTTTGAAGTTCCTGAAGCTACTTTAAGGCGAAAATTGAAATTAAAAAATAAACAAATCCAATCGAAATCTCAGTCTTTAGGAAGAGCTGCCGTGTTTCCACTTATTCAGGAAAAAGAAATCGCCGATCATGTGATTATGCTGGCTAAATTATTTTTTGGCTTAATGCCTATAGAATTAAGAAAAATTGCGTTTAAGTATGCGGAAAAAAATAATATACCAAACACATTTAATGCCGAAAAACAAATGGCGGGTAAAGATTGGTTACATCGTTTTATGAGAAGAAACCCACAGAAGAAACACAAATTTCATTATGTAAGGCAGAAGCTACTAGCATTAATAGAATAACTGCTTTCAACAAAAGTGAAGTCGAGCTTTTTTTTGCTAATTTGGAAAGAATGCAAGAAAAACATAACTTTTTACCTGATCGAATATTCAACGTCGATGAAACTGGTATATCCACGGTTCCTAATGAACATCAAAAGAGACTTGGACCAAAAGGAATCAAACAATTTGGTATTGTAACTTCTTGGGAACGTGGTAAAAATACAACAGTTATTGTATGCATGAGTGCAACGGGCACTTTTATACCACCGTTATTCGTATTTGCCAGAAAACGGATGAATCCACTATTAGGAAAAAATGGACCTACCGGTGCAATTTATACATGCTCTGAAAGTGGATGGAGCAACGAAAATATTTTTCTTATGTGGATTAAACATTTTCAGGCAAAAGTTTTATGCAGCCAGGAAAACCCAGTATTACTGGTGTTAGATAACCATAGTAGTCACATTTCTATTGAAATATATGAATTTTGCAAGAATATGGGAATAATTATGGTATCAATTCCGCCACACACATCTCACAGGCTACAGCCATTAGATATAACATTCTTTGGCCCATTTAAAAATGCTTTTAGCCAACAGTGTCATGTATTTTTAAAGTCAAAACTGTACAATTCCGAATTCGAAAATAAAGTAACTCCTTATGACCTTGCTGAAATTTTTAAACTAGCCTATGAGAAAGTTGCGAATATAGAAAAAGGAGTTTCTGGATTTAAAACATGTGGAATATTCCCTATAGATTCTACCACATTTACAGATTCTGACTTTGCTCTTGCAGAAAACTTCAATAAAACAACTGATCGACCATTATTGCCAATTCAACCAACAACAAATAGACGTTCTCCAGACATACATCAAGCATCAACAAGCAGACAATCTCCAAATACGCAGCAACCATCAACAAGCAGACAATATCCAGACATACATCAACCATCAACAAGCAGACAATCTCCAATTCATACAACACCACCAAAGGAGGTATTGTCCAATATATCTAATTCCCCGATGAAAAAACATGTACCTATTCAGATAATTTCACCAATACCAGTTATCCCAGGAAAAAAGAAAAAAAATTTACGTCCTCAGCAACATTCTGAAATTTTGACTAGTACTCCATTTAAAGAAGTTTTGGAAGAAAAAGATAATAAAAAAAAATAAAAATAAACAAAGCAAACGCAACCAAGAGAAATTTGACAAACTCGTCAAAAACTAAAGAAAATCAAAAGGACAAACCGAAGACAAAAGAAAAGACTCTAACGAAAACCAAAAAAGAACTAAAAAGATTATTATAGAAAGCGAGAGTGATGATAAAGAAATATGTGATGATGATGAACTAGATGATGTTAGTGGTGAGGGGGAAATATGCACAGTATGTTGTGACTTCGGCAAACATAATGAAGTATGGTTCCGATGTACACGTTGTGGACTTTGGTCCCACAAAGCATGTACAGGTGCTGACAGTCCAGATAACTATATTTGCGATTTTTGTCTTAGTTAAAGTCATGTTTTAATGTTTAATCGTATGTGTTCCTGTTTTTTTGCATGTTTCATGTTTAACTGTATGTTTAATGTTTAATTATATGTTCAATGTTTGACTTTTATTATTTGCGTCATCTTATCCGCCACGGTGCGCCATCTTTTCCTGCATGGAGGAAAAGATGGCGCAAATGCACTTTTTTTTTGTTTTTCCTGTAAAATGTATTAGGTTGGTCAGACAACAAAAATACCCGGACATTGACAGAAGCAATTGATTACTTTATATATGCATTGTATTTAAACTTCCATTTTTACCTTACAGCCTAAAATAATATAGTATTTTCTTAAGTGCGTCATCTTCACCCCCTTTCCCCTAATAGGAAAAAAGTTATTCTTTATAAACAATCAAACCTAAAGTACAACCATCAGATATCAAATTTTATAAACTCTCCACTAACTACTGTCCTTAAACATCCACAATAATTAATGACAGGCACAATGTTTATTAAAGTCAGTTCTAGAATGTAAGTGATCTGCGCATGCTCAGATGTCAAAATAAGAGGACACTAATAGTGACTGACCTTAAGTGAACATGCAATAACTCTCTAATAACAATAATTTTGAAATTTGGTTATTAGTATAGATTGTGTTTTGTGTTTATCGTTGTCAGTTTAAAAAGTAAACACCGTAGCTCTCAGAAATTCTAAATACTGCTATAAGTATGCTGACAATACAATAAAATGACCGCCATCAAGCTGGCCGCCGTGGTAAGTAGATTATGTTCATGATACAATAAAAAGAAGGTATGATATTACGCAGATTGATATAGATATAGGTTGATATAGTAATACGTCATGGTGACGTAATGTGGTGGAAAGTGTGGCTTTTACGAATTTATCAGCTCATGGCCAATTAGATAACCATATTCCACACAACAATACGTCATGCGCGAACTCGACAAGATTTCGTCGGCCAAGTATCATAGCTCTGTTTTTTTGTATTATGGATTATGTTCTGGCTACACTAATTTCGAGTTTTTGTAATAGGTGAACACTGACAGTATGCATTTTGTTATTTGTGTGTGAGTTAGATGAATAATTTATAGGTAAAAATTAGAAACAAAATTTTGACAAATCTTTTTGTCTTGTCAAGTTTTGTTTAATCAGGACCGTTTTTTTAAAGTTTCTCTTTCTTGAAATCCTATTCGCACACACTCTAATGAATTCCAGTGAAAATTATATAATTTAATTCAATTTACTAAGTAACTTAAAATCATCTATGTTTAGCAATGCATGGAGATATATTTAATTTTTAGTATTATATTAAAAAGTTTCGGTTTAATACTAAAATGATTGTATCATCCATTTATATTAGATATTAATGTAATGACAAAAAAGAAAATAGTTGATAATTGAAACAAATATTTCATTATGGATTTTCTTAATACCTTAGTTATTTTCAAAAAACTGTTCTGAAATAGATTAATTTTTATTTTGTAAGTGAATTAATCTCCCGGAGAAAGTTGGAAAAATAAAAAAAAAATTAAATATATAAGCACCAACTTAGGAGTACAAAGGCACTTAGCTTTCTTTCAGTAACTAAACTAATTAATTAAAGCTAAATACATTGTGTTTTATAAAGTTGGATCCATATGGGAATTTTTTTAATATTACGATTTGAAAAACTTCGTAGGGCAATCGCCTCTGCTTATTTAAGAACTTAAAATAGCCCATATCAAAATTGGCTACTAAAATAAAATTTCTGTCAAATTGACATTTAAAAAGAAAAAATAATGAATTTGATCGATAACTAATGCATTATCTAGCCAACTTTAATATGGGCTACTTTAAGCTTATAAAAAAAGCAGAGTTAAATGTTCTACGAGTTTTTTTCTAATGGTAATATTAAACAAATTCCCATATGGATCCAACTTTATAGAACACCACTGTATAATTAACTAAAAATATGAACCCTTTTCTCAGTGTATTGTCTACAAATGGATTTTAGTGCCGTATGAAAAAGAAAAGTAGATCGGACAAAAAAGAAAAATAAAATATCCATTTTTTTTTAAATAATATCAAGTTGAGAATCTCATCAGCAGCTAATACAATTCCCAAACTTGGTTAGTTATATGAATTGTGGGTACCTACAACCTTTTTTCTTTTTCTATGCCTACAACGACGTTGTCATTACAGTCATTGGTTGTCGATCACGTTCATAACGATGTCCGACTTCTTACTTTATTTTAAACCGAGCTGAACGGCCTTTAACCTTATTTCTGTTTTATTTTGCAAGAGTACTCAGCACACAAACATATTCTAAATACTCCCTTATTCTTAGGTTTATAGCATAAAAATTGTTTAAAATAATAACATAGCATCGAACATGAATACAAATGGTTATGTGTTATAAAAACATTTTTCTTGTTCCTCTCGTCCTCTAGAGTGTTTGCAACACTAGGAGCTCTCAGTTTTCACATCAGAAAAGTAGGTTTCTATCACAATCATGATGTGATATTAGATTTTTAATAGTTCTTGCTTTTCGCCCTACGATGGCAGTAGTATCCGACCGAAGGCTGAAGACGAAGCCGAAGCCGATTGTTCAGCTCTTGTCGCAACCTTCGGCTGTAGCCGAAGCCGAAGGTTTATTATTAAGACTTAAAATTTTCAAAACATTACTTAACTAAACTAAAAAGTATTATATACCAATGTAAATTGTGTTTTATATATTGTTGACAATCTATAATTATATATACAGGGTGTCCCGAAATTAGATGGACATTTTTTAACAGCGTAATCTACATCATAAAATAGGAGTAAAAGTTCATAAAAACATTGGTCCGAATGTGCGGCCGAGTGTGCTTTTTCGGCCGAAGGTTGCCGAAGCCTAAGCCGAAGCTTCGGTCGGACTTTAGATGGCAGTATGAGGTATGAATTGATAAAGAATGGGTCATAGAACAACTGAAAATTATTTGATTAATAACAAGATGATTAAATGAAACATGCTTGGGTAAAATCGACGGTAAAATGGTACTTGTTTCCGAAATACAGAGCGATATAGTTAAAAAACAAAAATTATTAATGGCTATAATTTTTTTATTATTTCTATAATTTGACTAAATTCTGTATAAGATACACTTATCAGCAAAAAATCAATTACTTTTCCAGTGTCTTTTCGAACTTTTGTTTTTGTTTAAATAAATCATGGTCTCTAAAAATCAAAGAAAAAAAAATTAAATTTAAAAATAAATTAAAGAATAACCACCTTTATGTGCAAAGATCTCGAAACACAATAACTTTATAAGTTCCCAGCAAGGGTACATGATTTATTTAAAAAAACATCAACAAATTTAAAATTAGTCCAAATAAGTTTTAGAGAGTGACGTAAAATTTTATTTAATTGATTTTTTGCTAATAAAAGTATTGTTGCGCAGGTTTTTGGTATCTCAACTTTTACAATAACTATAACTACTGATAACATTAACATATAACGTTTGGCATAAAATTGACTCTCTGACGTCAGGATCACCGAGTTATATAGCTTGATTTAACCTTCTATAACCTTCTCGATCTGTCCAGATTTTTCTTGAAGTGGAATGACATTTCGCGAATATTCCCCCTTCTTCTTTTATTCGTACCTTTACTTATGACGACCGCAGCACGCTTCAGGGTACTGCGTAATATTGCTCCCTCCTCTCCAGTTATTCGTCCCGAATAACTTGATTACTGGGACCTGGTTGGAGCTGACGGGAAGGAACTAAAATACGGTATGGCGCTAACTTGCCAATGTGAACTACCTTAGATTTACTTGCCGCTAACAGCTGAATGCGGTAGATCAGGTCATTGATTTTCCTTAAGGGCGGCGTAAGGGGCTTCCCAGTTCCGTTGCGATTTCTGACAAAATCCTCCTCGGTTCTTGGGATTGCATAGCCGTACCCGAGCGAATCCGTAGACCTTTGTCCTGCTATTGCATATATTACATTTTTTACACCAATCCGCTACATCCCGTCGGCAATTGACCCAATAAAATCTTTCCGAACTCGTGTCAGTGCCCTTTTAGTACCAAAATGCCCGCCTTGGGGCTCTTCCACTTCCGGTGCAATAGGCCATCGTGAAGATACAGGGAATCCCACTGAGTCCAGTGCCCTTTTATTGTTCCACTGTATTTGGCTATCTCTTGTCAAGTAGATGTGACTTTATTTTTGAGCCATTGTCGGACAACCTTCAACTTATTGTCTTCTTCTGCCCCTTTCTCAGGCTTTTAAGGGTGATTTCTTCTTCGTCGCCCTCTGGTTTGATAGTGGTTTTCCGAAGAGTAACTTTATCAATCGGTTCCTCTCGTTCTACAAGCCCTTTACTGTACCGGCATTCTCCTTCTAAACAGGGTTGCCTGGAGGGAATGTCTGCGTTGCTATAGAGACGGCCTCTACGATGATCTACTTTCTGATTATTGCTAGGAAGCCGGCTCGGTGTGAGTAATTGGCTTCTTTGGGATGCATAGCTCCTGTGACCATTTCTTGTTGGACTTCAGAAGGTCGATCTATGTGACTTTCCGGCCTCATTCCCTGATTCTTGTTTCATAGAACGAGCCCTGCTTCTACAGGTTCATTGTAGGTGCCCGATTCTTTCGCAATTAAAGAATCTCCTGCTTCCCTTTTGGCTGTTTCGTTACATATTTTGCAGGGTATTTAAGATTTGCGAGAGGGTAGGTTAGGGGATAGAATTAGTATTGGCCTCCCGCGTGACAGGCGGGGATACTGACCACTATACTACTTCTTTTACTCGTATCTTTACTTATGACGACCGCAGCACGCTGCAGGGTGCTGCGTAACAGTATCTTATGACACTTAAAACGTAGGTCGAATTCAGTAAAATTATAATGAGTAATAAAAAAATTAAACCTAGCCATTATTAATTTTTGAATTTTCAACTATAACACCCTGAATCGAAAACGAGTAACATTTTACCCAAGCATTTTTTGTTTAATCGTCTTATTTTTAATCAGAAAATCTTCAGTTGCTCTGTAACCTACCAAAAGTTCTAAGCAACTTCCAGAAGGGAATTGCCTAAAATTAAACTTTAAAAATAAAAAAAACTTTAACAATAAAATCCTGTCTACTCGATAACACAAGTTTCGGTTGTTCCGGTGTCAACCTTCGGGCCTTCGACGTCGCTCAGACCGCACCTAGGGGGTGGATAGCTATTAAAAATTCCGGTAATAGTAGTCAAATGATAGGCGCCAACTGGGTCTATATAGTGGCCAAACTACGTTCCTATTTTCCCACAAACCCAGTAAATGAGGAAAGAAATAAAGGACAAACCTCAACTTATATTCCTTTATAAAAAATTTACCAATTTACCCAATAAAATTATACAATCATAAAAATTATTTACCTAATGGCTTTTGATGATTAAATAAATAAATTACATAGCTAAATATGGTGAGAAATTAAAAAAAATGTATACGTAATATGCATGAACCCAAAACGAAAATAAATTCATCAACAGGTAGCAAGGTTGGTCGTTAGATTGGTACCAGGCGAAGGACGCTTGCGCAAGATGGTATGCAAAAATTTTGAGATCTTAATTTCTACCTTTACATAAACAGTGAAATCAAAAAAATCGTGTGCATATCCGCACCTATATCTAAACATCAACGTTTAATGTTAAAATACAATTAACATTTAACACTCTTCAAGTTGGAAGAAGTTACCTGCTTAACTCATAGTTAAGACCAAATTATTAATAAGAAAAATATTAAACCATGAAATTTTATAATTAAATGTAAATCATAAAACAAAATAAAAAGAAATTATAATAAACAAAAAAATATTAATAACACACAAAAGACTTTAGACACAGATTGTATTTACTGAAACTCCCAGATTTGAAATGGTTAATTTACTTAATCTAATCTCTGCCCTTCATGGGTCTTAAGAGTCTGCTTAACTTATGGTTCAGTCTTGTTTTAATATAAAGAATAAATCTAAAAATTGAGATAGTCAACGTAGTTTGGCCACTATATATACCCGCTTGGCGCCTATCATTTGTCTACTATTTCTGGAACTTTTAATAGCTATCCACCACCTAGCTGCCGTCTGAGCGACGTCGAAGGCCCTAAGGTTGACACCGGAATAACCGAAACTTGTGTAACCGAGTAGACAGGCTTTATTGTTAAAGTTATTTTATTTATTTTTAAAGTTTAATTTTAGGCAATTCCCTTCTGAAAGTTGCTTAGAACTTTTGGTAGGTTACATTTTTGGCGCCCAACGTATGGCCAAAAATGTAACCTACCAAATGTAACCCTTTCTCGTAAAGGGTTAAACTGGTAGCTTTCCAGGGATGAAAAACAAGCGAGAGAGTTCGCAGCAATCACTATTGAAGAATCCACTTTAATATTACTTACTCAAATGCCGAAGGATCCCCAATTTTTTTGTCTATAAATCCCTTTTAGCGGGTGGGGAATGGGTCTAAAAAAACATGGGAATTTTTCCAAACAACGAAATTCCCCAAAAATATTATATACTTATTCTTCCACAATTAATACTGGAGTAAAATCTAAAATCCCCTTTAATAGGCTAGCTCGATGGCTATATAGAATGAAGATTTGACCTCTTAGACCAAAATATGAGAATATCTGCCTTTCTTCACCTGTCAAAAACACCTAACCAACAAACCTACCACGATTTTGAAAAATGATAAGCCGGGTGGGTTCAGAAATTTATCCTTAAGTATTTATCAGCAAATACCTTAGATACTATTTACGAAAGATTACTCTACATACTATATCTATATACACAATATAACTACATTTGGAAATTGTTACTGACAAAAATCGATACTACATCGGTCCCGAAAAATCTTCTAACCCTACAGTTAAAGGAACTCACCTCGTACAACGAATATGACGTAAAATCGTTCACTGCGGAAATACTATTACCTGGAACTCGGAACCAGACTGGACGACACACAAAACATGACACTGACAATTATCGTGTCCCGTCGTTTATTGACATTTAACGTCAAATATAACGCACCCAACAAAATATTCTGGCAATAACATTGACTAAAAATAATTACTTTGTACAAAAACTAAATAAATTCGATGAAATTAGTATGCTAAATAATTTATTACCTAAAGGTAAGGTTATAATACATAACATATAAATAAATTCGCAACAAGACTGTCTATTTTTAGGAGAATTGAACAAATTAAAGCAAGCCAATATTGTACAAAGTGTTGTACTAGGGATAAAAACTACAAAAATGTATAACTTAGATAAGATAAACAAAAAACGAAACCCCTGTCTAGTGATGCGATTAATTAAATTATAATAATGATATCTGAAGGTTAACAATACATACACCCAGTTCACGATAAAAATAATGAGTTCAAAACCTTATCAACAATAAATTACGGTTTACCTTTTTTCCGTATATTTAAACAACGCGAGTCGAATTTTTCTCTAGTAATTCGTGCAGCTAAAAATGAACCTTACAGCTTTATGTCCTATTCTTAATGTGACACCCTGTATATTATTTGATTTTAAAAATCTTCTTGGGGAAATATGTTTTATTGGTTGGTGTAACAATAGTAGTTATTTACGAACCAAGTGCGGGAAGACTATATTCACGAATAAACGCATTAAGAAGGATGAACGACGAAGAAGCGAATGCTTTAATACGTTGTGGAAATGCGTGGAAGATTCTTCACGCACGAAGTTTTTAAAATATTTTTTGAAACGAACACAACAATTACCATATAAATCCTAAATAAAAATGTCCTACAAGTAGAAATTTTATTTCAAAATATATAAAACAAAACAAGCCATGCCTGACTGCATGACATCACTTTGACAGTCGATTTATTTCATTATACCTTTATTATTTTTCTAAAGAAATTGCTTGTGGATTTTACTTTATAAACTAAATTTCAATATTACCAAGATATTCATTTTAGAATTTCCCAAAAGGCCAATGTTTTCTGCAATTTTCCTGGCCAACTCGACCGAAGCAGTGTTTCGCGGTCGACCATTTCATGTGTGAAACGTGAAATTATTAGCGTAATTTTAAACAATTTATCAATCAACTAATGGTTTCTCTATAGCTATCAACCACCAATTCCGAAAATATTTTGGTATGGTATACAATAAACCATTAAAAAATTATTTATTAACAAAACAAATATTTGTGAAAAGTTTCACATGAAAAGTTACTACTACCTTATATATTTTACAGTAACCTTACGCTGATCCTGTTTTGTCAGTAGTGTCATCTTAAAATTTAATTATCACGGCGCCTGGCCGTTGACCAGTTTGGCCCGTCTACGTCAAATTATACATTTTTCAGCAACAAACTTGCATTTAGGCTGACGACTTTTTTTTTTAGAAAACTCGATCAGCAGGATGGGTTATACATTATGAGCTGACGACCTTTTTCTTAGAAATCTGAACCGACTATTGTAGGCTCAGGCCTCTCTTGGCGGCCCTCGTACAGTTACGGTTTTTAAAAACTGGCCCTTTGAAAATCTGAGTTGTGCAGGCCTGATGTACGGGGTCAAAATTTGTTTTCGATGACGTATCTAGGGTTTCTGACAGCTATGGTAAACACAGTTTTATTAAAACACAGTTTTAGCTCTTAGCCGAAATCACAAAATTTGACTAAATAAATACATATTGAATGTCTTAATACCGTGTAACCGTCTCCGTTTGCTTTTATGATCGCTTGAATTATTTTACAAATTTTCCCCCCAAAAAAGATATGCATGTATTTTCAATTTATATTGCTTCTGTCGAACTATTCCAGTTTCTTCTCATTTTATCTCTCTCATTCTTACTAGATGTCCAAATTTACTATTTCACCAGAGGAATTCTGGTAAAATTATAGAAAAACTTGTTTGTAAAATATTTACCTGATATTTATTTTTCAGGTGTGTTTTATTCTACTAATTGAACAATGGGTAAGTTATGCATGTATTTAAATACTTACTTTTTATAATTATTTTATTTTTCTATACAAAACTATATTAATATTAATGATCAATCAAATCATTAAAATAGGTATTAAAGCCGCCATTTCAGTGTATTTTACGTGGTCAAAACAGATGTTTACAATTATTTACAGAACTTATCTTTCACTGAATGGATTTTAGTGAAACTTTGGCAGCCTATAGTAAAATGTTTAATGATTGCAATGAGACATTTTTATTTGTCCTGCTAATTGTTAAATACTATTAAAAAATATAAAAAAGTGATAGTCACAAAAGAAGTTCAAAACACTTTACAGCATTCTATATATATTTTTTTGAATATTCTTGCTAAATTTTAATAATCAATGTTGCTTACTTTTTAAAATGTACACAAATTACGATTTCATAAAAAATTGATAATTTTGCTGCGTCCATATTGAATTTTAGTTCCGGTCCTAAGTTTTAGGTGCCGATGGAGCAAAAGTAGCAAAAGTTGTCATATCTTAAAATTGTCTTGAATTTAGAGGAAAATATATTAATATGCATATTTACAATATACACAAATATAAATTATATATATCTTTCTCTTTTTTTGCCTTTTTTTTATAAAGATGAACTTTTAATAAGATTTGGTGCTTCGTCTAAAATCAAATACCAAATTAAATCAAATATCAAAAATGCACTCAAGAGTAAAATGTCATTATTTACACTTTGCTAATGAACACACTCATTTAAAACGCGTATAAAAAGATTTGTAAAAAATTGGCTAAGGATGTAATTTGTTTAATGTATGCTGAGTTTTTACTTTCCTATCTGTTTACAGATATAAGGAAAGTATAGGAATCATGATTTTTCGATTTTTCGATTTTTCGGGATGATGTCTGTGTTTGTCTCTCTCTCTCTCTCTCTCTGTGTGTGTGTGTGTGTGTGTGTGTGTGTGTGTGTGTGTGTGTGTGTGTGTGTGTGTGTGTGTGTGTGTGTGTGTGTGTGTGTGTGTGTGTGTGTGTGTGTGTGTGTGTGTGTGTGTGTGTGTGTGTGTGTGTGTGTGTGTGTGTGTGTGTGTGTGTGTGTGTGTGTGTGTGTGTGTGTGTGTGTGTGTGTGTGTGTGTGTGTGTGTGTGTGTGTGTGTGTGTGTGTGTGTGTGTGTGTGTGTGTGTGTGTGTGTGTGTGTGTGTGTGTGTGTGTGTGTGTGTGTGTGTGTGTGTGTGTGTGTGTGTGTGTGTGTGTGTGTGTGTGTGTGTGTGTGTGTGTGTGTGTGTGTGTGTGTGTGTGTGTGTGTGTGTGTGTGTGTGTGTGTGTGTGTGTGTGTGTGTGTGTGTGTGTGTGTGTGTGTGTGTGTGTGTGTGTGTGTGTGTGTGTGTGTGTGTGTGTGTGTGTGTGTGTGTGTGTGTGTGTGTGTGTGTGTGTGTGTGTGTGTGTGTGTGTGTGTGTGTGTGTGTGTGTGTGTGTGTGTGTGTGTGTGTGTGTGTGTGTGTGTGTGTGTGTGTGTGTGTGTGTGTGTGTGTGTGTGTGTGTGTGTGTGTGTGTGTGTGTGTGTGTGTGTGTGTGGGCGTGCGCGTGCGGGTGCGTGTGCGTGTGTGTCAGTCTGTGTGTGCGTGTGCGTGTGTCTGTATCCACCATAACTCATGAACCGATACAAAGAAAGACACCAAATTTGAAACTTAAGCTTTATTCCGGCCTGCGGTGAACTGATTAGATATTGGACAGAGTCGGAACATTTGGGGGTACTTTTCTGGTGGTTATTTTTATATTTTATGGAATATATTCGTTATTTACGTTTGGACAAGAAAATTCTTCAAATAAAAGTTACTTACAATATTATTATCTATAATTTTTATTCTATATAAAATTTTCCTAAAATGGTCCTTCTCTTTACTTAAATTTCTCTAAAAAAAAAGAAAGTCTTCAAGCAAAAACTTCCCCCCTTTTGTGCCGTGTAAACTATGTACTTAACCTCCAAATAAAACCCATAAATTATGATTTTGCTATAGAAGTAGAAAGAATATAGGGTGTACCAATAAAAACTCCCAGGCCGGATATTTTGGTAATAGATATTTTAATTCTGTAAAAGCCAGTTCATAAAACGCTAAGAGAGCTTCAGTTTTAGATATAAATTAATTTTAAATAGGTCAATAGGTAGATGGCGCTGCGCTCAATATATTTTTTCGATGGGAGGATCTTTCTTATATAACGAAATGCATTTCTAAGCAGATTTTGTTCTATAAACTAATTCGATAAATCTAGCCATTTTTGATATACAGAGTCACTCAAAATAGTTTCATCCTGTTTTTCGACATTAATCATTGGATTTTTAGAAAATACTAAATAAAGTCGATTTTTATTCCCAATTAAATACATTTTTATAATACAGACATCTGTTATGTGTCAACCCCATCTCTTCTACTTCTCCAACTTCTTAATTTTAAAAAGGAATGTATCATGTACGGCACATTATTGAAAAGGTAATTTTATGTGAAAGACAGAAATATGACAGTTTATTGCGATATTTTTAATTTTAGCGCCCTCTATCGGGATAAAACACCTGTAATGTATTATGAAGTGTGACACTTCATTTGAAAGCTAATTTAATTACTAATTCAATGCACCACATAACATATTTACTACTTGTTAATACTTTATTGTACAAGTAATTCTTTATTAGGTATTACACCTTACACCATGTGTTTTATATTAACCTTACTTACTTAAAGAAAACAAATTGACATTCTATGTCATTATAATCAATGCTGTATGGATCACTGGATTACCTATTTAACAACAGCTTTTTCTTAACTATAAAAACTGGTGACGAATTCGATATACCGGATGTATCTACAATATGTGTTCTAGTGGACCGGACCTCGTATAATTATGATTGAACTTCCTTACAGGTAAGTCATTTAATCCTAAATAGTCACTCATTTGGCTTTTATGCAGAGGTCTCGGGTTAAATTCTAGGATTGGAGCATAATTAAACTAAATCTCTTTTTTTCAAGTTTATTTTATTTTATAAATTTGTAAAAGTCATAAATTATTTTTTTTTATCTTAATAACCTAATATAATTTGTAAAAGTTTTAGATTTTCGTTATTTTATCTTAAACAATTTTTGAAATATCCCAACAATATTATGATATTGAGCAAATTATAGGCATTGTCCAAAAATATTATGGGTTAATTATAAAACAATTTGAATGGCATAATTTACTTTTTCTACGTTCATGCAAAAAATAAAACTTTATTGAACTATATTTAGTGAAAAAACTGGTTCTTTATTGCACTAGTGCAATAAAAATTTTATTGCACTCATCTGTCATTTTACTACAGCGTTTTATGATCATGACAAACATAAATATTCAAATCAACGCTAAATATTTAGTCCATTTTCATTTTTTGTGTTAAATTTTAAAAACAATTGCATATTTTATATTATTTTCAATCATTTAATAAAAAAATCTATTTTATTAAAAAAGTCCTTACAAATTATGATCACAAACGTAAATAATTGCCTCAAACAAAGGTACACGATCATAGCTACTATGATTTGGATAATACAACTGCAGTTCTATAAAACATTTTTATGGTTTTTTGAATGAACGTAGAAAAAATATTGTATGCAACTCGTGCAAAAAGTGTTTATTGCCCTCGACGTATTGTCCAACTCGGCCTGACGGCCTCGTTGGACAATTTCACGTCGCTTGCAATAAACACTTACTTTTTGCACTTGTTGCATAAATAACTATTTTGATGTGAAATGTTATTTTATAGAATAGTTGAAAAATATGCCTCCTAATTGACTATTTTAATCTATAAACGAATTTGTTAAAATAATTTAATATATAATGTGTTAGGTAGTATTCTTAATTTAGCTTTGCAGGTATGAACATTAAAACATTTCCGGAATGAGATCAAGGTGATAAAACGTTACATGAGTGGAAACCATTACAGGTTTTATGTACGATATATGAGCATATATATACATGTATGTGTAAATACTACTTGCTGCTGGCATTATCGATTTTCTGGACAATCTAAAACGAAATATACCTTATAAAAAAATTATCCTTAATTTTCAAAGGTTCCTTTGATATTATCCGTTTTATGCCTAGTCATGGAAGCATGTACATGTATTATTAAGGTTAAGAATAATCGAACGAATTTTTGAAAGAGTTTTACCTTAAAATATAAGAAAATCCTACAAAATAATACATAAAATCAAGAGATTTCGTTAGGTAATAATTACGTGAATATATTTTAGTGTAAGATTAGCTTCTACTAATACTAAAAATCAGTGGCGGCTTGTCCTAAAGGACCAAAGGGCCATGGCAATAGCGCAAAATATATCGGTCAATACTTATTTGTTATTTAGGTTCAATATAATTATTACAATTGTTGCGTCAAATGGCTAAACGATGTATATATAAATTATTTATCATTATGTAATTTGAAAAAATTCGCGTCGGGTTATTCCACAGAAAAGATAACATGTTATTCTAAGACAACAAATAATTCAAGCGACTGACTCAATTCACTGTACTGACTATTCCGTCCGAGCCACATCGCACAACGGCCCGGCCGGCTAGCATAGCAATATATTGAAAACGCTTACGTCACCCATGCGGAAAGTACTGTCGCACCAAAGCCTACCCTGTGCTTTGTTTACTCCTTGCCCGCGGTATAAAGTCTAGCGGCGCATTGGCAATATAGAGACAATCGGACCGCTTCGATAAACTACCGGATTGATCCGTTTGCGGCGTATGAGTCATAGAAAGGCAATTTTTGATGGTTTTGGAAATCCTAGAGAGTTCTAGTACAGAGTTGGCTTTATATAAATAGCGCAAGTTGTCGACGGACGGACAGATTGAATTTAAGTGTTGGACAAAAAGATAAATTGTAATAAATTAGAATTGTGAGTTATAATAGTGCCTAAGTAATATATAAATTAATTAGTACGTCAAAAATAAACTGTAAATAGTGTGGTTTAAATAAATAAACGTTATAATAGTGTTAGAAGTAGAACTATAAACAAATAGTGGGCAAAAATGGCTTGAGTAATTTAAAAGTGAGCTAGTTACGTCGGGAATTAGAAGATCGTGAGCTGGAAAGGACAGGGACAAAACAGAGCTAGCAGAGAGGCTTAAAGAAGCACTAGAAAGTGAAGGTTTGGATCCAGAAACGTATCTATTTTCTGATGATGCGTCTTCTATAATTGCTTCATTGGAAAGTAAAATGTCTTCCATGAAAACCGATATTTCTTCTTTAACATTTGCTCATAAGAATCTAAAGTTTCTTCAGACATTTCCTCCTAAGGAAGTAAAGTTTCTTCAGATATTTCTTTCTTAGATAGTAAGGTTTCTTCTTAGAAGAAAAGGTGTCTTCTTTAAAAACTGAAATTTCTTCCTACTTGGAAAATAAAATGTCTTCTATGGAAAATAAATTTTCGTGTAATATTTCTTCCTTAGAAGAAAGGGTAAAGATAGAAAAACTGGAACATTCAGAACCGGCCAAGGACACTGAAATAAAGTGCCTAAGGTAAAGTCAAAGTTGAAATTGGAAGAAGCTGTAAATTCTGATCGTTTTAAACCCCTAACTTTCGACGGGAAGATTTTATGAACAAACTACCTTAAATAGTTCGAAACAGCTGCCAGAGCAAGGGAATGGTCTGAACGAGAGAAGGCGCTTTAGATAATATCTGTGGAAGAGACAAATGATTTTGAACAACTCAAAAAGAGACTGAACATGTGATATGGACACGAAAACTTGGAGCAGGTGTACCGATTACAGTTGAAGAATCGCAAACAGAAACGTGAAGAGCCTTCTAGAATTCGAATTAGATATTGCGAAGATGGTGCGATTTGCCTACCCATCAACTCCGGAATACATGATTGAATGTTTGACTGTTCAAGCATTTGTAGATGGACTTTGTGACCATGAAATTCAAAGAACACTCCGTTTAGCCCATCACAAAACATTGGTCGATGTCTTGTCCATTGCTCTTGAATATGAAGCGGCTATACCGGCTTCTGGTGGATACAGTCAAGTAAGGACTGTAAAAGAAGAAGAACAGGGAAATAAATGTGACCAATTGTTTCACATGATAAAAAGCCTTATTGAGAAGTAACCGAAGACTATTAGGTGCTGGGATTGCGGTGAAATGGGAAATGTAAGCAGTTCGCGCAAACGTCCAAAGAACACTACGAATCGAAAAACCGTGCCGGTGGCTGTACCTATTCTCCAGTTGAGAGAATGATCATTTCATGCGAACTGGACAGCCGTTCTCCCAAAAAGTGTGTGAGTGGTATTGTTGAATTAAAGTGAATGATCACTTCGCATGAAAATCGAGAGAACATACTTCTCTTAGTCAAAACCAGTAGAAGAGAATCATTTCGGAAGAACATTGGGAAAACTGTCATTGTCGTGCGCTATCAAAACGTCACTTTTTGTAATTAAAATGGATTTGGATGAAGCTCTTATTTATATTCATGTTTTGAATGATCTAGCTGAAGCGGAAGAAGATGCCAATCGACCAAATATAATTTTTTTAAGAAAAGAGGATCTTTTTGACTTTAAGTGATCGAATATTCATAAAAAATGTTCATCTAACTAAACCTTTGGCACGGGATTTAATAGAAAATAATGGAAAATATAATCTGTTATTACAATTGTCAAAAAATAATAAAAAATTAAAGTAATGTGCCTTCTAAATTAGTTCTAATGCACAACTTAAATTTGGCAGCGGTACTCCGTGAACCTATGAGATGTGAATGATTCAAGAATACCGAATACTATGATCGAGAGAACAAATTGGTGATAGGACACTTCACATTCCACAGTGGAATGTTCACATCGTTCAACTTGGAGAATAGGGCCCCAGGAAAGAACGGTGTTGTCTGAAAGAAATGAAACCGTAAGAGTAACGCAGTTGCAAGGAACAGTAGAGAAAGCAACGCCTGTCTTGGCGGAACCTTCGAAGCGCAATGAATGTGTTGGTCAAGGAACTCTGATTGGAAAGGGGTTGGCCACATCTGCTAAAGAAGTTACAGTACGAAGAACGTTGATTGTCAGCGATAAGTTAGACCCTGTAAAACTTAGGGAAGAACAAGAGAATGATCCCGTTTTAAAGAAGATTAGACAATGTAAAGATAAAAATCGTTGACCTAGTTGACAAGAAGTATCGAAACTCTTTCCAGTAGTTAAATCATATTGGGTTCAGTGGGACTCTTTTATTGTAGAAGTAGGCTTATTAACGCAAGTACAAGAACATGATGATGGTTCCGAAAACAGAAGACAGTTGGTCATTCCAAAGACTATAGTAGCTAAAGTACTTCGTGAGTTACACGACAGTCCATCAGGAGGACATCTTGGTGTTACTCCCCAGGAAGTTATTTCTAAAATTAACAGTCTTGATCTCAATAAAAGTGAGGGCCCTGATGGCATCCCTCCGATTTTGTTGAAGAAATGCTGTGATGCGTAATCTGTTCCCCTTAGTCAAATTTTCCAGAAATCCTTTTTTCAGGGTATTTTTCTAGATATATGGAAATTTTCCAGTCTAATTCCAATTCTAAAGTCAGGTGATAAATCTAATATAAAAAACTATAGGGGTATATCTATTATATCCACAATTCCCAAATTATTTAAATCAATTCTTACTGATGAAATAGCTGCTTCCCTCAAATCTTATATCTCCCCCTTTCAGCATGGTTTTTATCAGGGGAGTTCTACCGCTACTAACCTTTGTTGTTTCCAGGACTATCTATTAACCTCTGTGGAAGCTGGGCACCAGGTGGATGCAATTTACACTGATCTGTCTAAGGCCTTTGATAGTGTCTTTCGAGAACATATTGATTCCATTATCTGTAAAGCTTTCCGGATGCTAGGCTTTATTAAAAGAAATACTCAACATATGTATGATACTAAAGCAATCTTAACATTATTTAACAGCCTTGTTAGAAGCATTCTTGAATATTGCTCTGTTGTATGGCATCCTAATTACACCTGCCACATAGAGAGGATAGAACGAGTTCAGCGTAAATTCACTAATTATTTGCTGTTTAAACACCACTTTCCCTACCAAAACGTTGGTTACGAAAGTAGACTGCTTTTATGTGGTATGCAAAGCCTAGAAATCAGAAGAAGACATGCACTAGTTCTGTTTCTGTTTAATTTAATTAACGGTAAGATTGACTGTAGCGCCGTTTTACACTTAATTAGCTTTTTGGCACCTACTCCACGTACACGTCATACTTCATTGTTTTTCATCAGAAGACATAGAACCAACTATGGACAAAGAGCATTTATTGACCGTATGTGCCACATTTACAATAAGCTTTACTCCGACTGTGACCTATTTAACACAACGTTGTATGCGCTAAAGAGTAATTTGAAAATGTCAAAATATTTTTTTTTTGTTTGTTTTTTAAGCTTTAATGTTTAAACCGATTTCTATGTATGCGATTTTGTGAATGTGATATTTTTGTGTAGGTATTCTACATACATGTATTAATTGTTATATATTTTTTTTAACTCTGTACCATTTAGAATAATAATTCTGTAGTGTACCTATTTGAATAAATAAAATAAAATAAATAAAATAAGAAAATCCTTTAGAGACTTCGTGAAAGGTTTTATTGGATGAACAGTTCTGATGATGTAAAGGACTGGTGTAATAAATGAACCAGTTGTGCTATGAGTAATGAACCTCAACGAAAATGAAAGGCTCTTATAAAGCAATACAACGTTGGTAGCCCATTTGAGAGGATCGCCTTAGATATTGCTGGACCATTCCCCGTTACCGAGGATGGTAATAAATATATTTTGGTGGGTATATATTACTTTACAAAGTGGGTGGAAGTCTACGCCATTTCAAATCAAGAGGCCGCAACTATTGTAGATGTGTTGATAAAAGAGTTTATCTGTCGATTTGGAGTGCCTTTGGAGGTCCACAGTGACCAAGGCAGAAATTTTGAAAGCCAACTCTTCCGTGAAATCTGTGACAGACTAGGCATGAAGAATACCAGAACCATAGTATTGCACCCACAATCCGATGGAATTGTAGAGTGAATGAATAAGATCATAAATATTTTCAAGTACTTTATAGGGTTTTGTTTTTTACGTTTTTTTTAAACTCTCTAAACATTTACATACGACTGATTAAATTAAGAAATAAAGCTCAAGCTTAAAGGCGGAAAATCAAAAACCCTGCTCACTTCAATAATTACAAAGAATAAAAAATTATACGACTGCTATTAGGAGTGAAAAGAGCGTATTATCAGCATAAATTTAATGTTGTAACTTCACCAAATAAAGTTGGGAAGATATTGGATTCCATGGGCTTCCACAAGAGAAAATCTATTTTTATACCAGATAACCTGACTAATTATAAATGATTATTACATAAATGGTATTCCAAAAACGGATATATTAGATGAATTATTACACTTGTACATTAAAAATATGTTACCAAACGAACCAACTTTTTCCAATAGATAGAACATATAGAAATCCAGAAAATTCTTTATAACATAAAAACACCTGCCATGGGAAGTGATTGATTAAATATATAACTTCTCTTACATTGTTTTCCTTATATAATACCTTGTATTGCACACATAAATTTCTGTATAGAATAAGGAACATTTCCTGATAAATGGAAACAGGCCATTATCATTTCCGTACCTATAAAAGCTAATCCTCAAGAACTAAAGGACCTTAGGCCTCTTAGTATTCTCCAAACTTTATCTAAAATTATAGAAATAGTTCTGGAAACACAGTTGAGAAAATATGAAGTTAAAAATAAATTGCTTCCTGGCTTTAGAGCAAATTTAGAGCAAATTACAGTTGCGGAACAACCTTCTTAATATCACAGATGATATTTTTAGTGCGACGGATCAAAATAAGAGCAAACCGGACCTCTCGCAAAACCAAAAATGTTTTATAGAATTTCTAATATAAACTTGTATTTATTAGCGTGCTACTATGAATACTTCGTGATATTAGGTGTCTTGACAATATTGAGAGCTTTAAATTTGTGCAACAACAATGCAGTTCTCTACAGAAATGTTTAAGAAAAAATCTGATGTGTCCAACACATGACTTTCCTATCTAGTTTTTATAGGCTTTTTCCGGTTATTTTGTACAACCTATTGCAGCATCTCTATAGATGTTTAGAGGATTAACTAAATATATACATTGTCCACATACATCTACCTCGAAACATTTTTCTATAGATATTCATTGAAAACGAAAATACTGAAAAATTTAAATTTAGCACTTTTCCATTACGGTCCATTTTAGAAATATCATGTATAAACAAAAATTATAGAAATCGATATCGCAAACAACTTTTAGTTCAACAATTTTCATAAAAATCAGAATTTTGCACATTTTGTCAAATTTCTCGGATACGGACCATTTCAGGAAATTTTAACATAAAACAAAAATTATAGATAATAATATTATAAGTAACTTTTATTTGAACAATTTTCTTCTCCAAACATAAATAACAGATATATTCCATAAAATATAAAAACGGCCTCCCATAAAGTACCCCCCTAGATGTTCCGACTTTGTCCAAAATCTAATCATTTCACTTCAGGCCGAAATAAACCTTAAGTTTAAAATTTAATGTTTTTTTCTTTGGGATCTGATCGTCTTCATTGGGTTATCATTTATTTTGAAGTTTGTGGGTTAATTTCACCCTGTTTGACGGGTCGGAAGGGATTTTTGCATACAGTGTACTTTTATAAGTGTATTTATGTTTTTTTAATGTAAAACCAAGTGAGGATCTGATCCTGTTCATTGGTTTATTATTTATTTTAAAGTTTAAGGGTTACTTTCACCTTGTCTGACGGAGCGGAAAAGATTTTTGCTTACAGTGTACTTTGATGAGTGTATTTATGTTTTTTTAATGTAAAACCAAGTGTGGATCTGATCGTGTTCATTGGTTCATTATTTATTTTAAAGTTTAAGGGTTAATTTCACCTTGTCTGACAAAGCGGAAAAGATTTTTGCTTACAGTATACTTTGATGAGTGTATTTACGTTTTTTTACATGTAAAACCAAGTTGGGATCTGATCGTGTTCATTGGGTTATCATTTATTTTGAAGTTTATGGGTTAATTTCACCCTGTTTGACGGGTCGGAAGGGATTTTTGCACACAGTGTACTTTGATAAGTGTATTTATGTTTTTTTAAATGTAAAACCAAGTTGGGATCTGATCGTGTTCATTGGGTTATTATTTATTTTAAAGTTTATGGGTTAATTTCACCCTGTCTGACGGGTCGGAAAAGATTTTTGCTTACAGTGTACTTTGATGAGTGTATTTATGTTTTTTTAATGTAAAACCAAGTGTGGATCTGATCGTGTTCATTGGTTTATTATTTATTTTGAAGTATAAGGGTTAATTTCACCCTGTCTGATTAAGCGGAAAAGATTTTTGCTTACAGTATACTTTGATGAGTGTATTTACGTTTTTTTACATCTAAAACCAAGTTGGGATCTGATGGTGTTCATTGGGTTATCATTTATTTTGAAGTTTATGGGTTAATTTCACCCTGTTTGACGGGTGGGAAGGGATTTTTGCATACAGTGTACTTTGATAAGCGTATTTATGTTTTTTTAAATGTAAAACCAAGTTGGGATCTGATCGTGTTCATTGGGTTATTATTTATTTTAAAGTTTATGGGTTAATTTCACCCTGTCTGACGGGTCGGAAAAGATTTTTGCTTACAGTGTACTTTGATGAGTGTATTTATGTTTTTTTAATGTAAAACCAAGTGTGGATCTGATCGTGTTCATTGGTTTATTATTTATTTTGAAGTATAAGGGTTAATTTCACCCTGTCTGATTAAGCGGAAAAGATTTTTGCTTACAGTATACTTTGATGAGTGTATTTACGTTTTTTTACATGTAAAACCAACTTGGGATCTGATCGTGTTCATTGGGTTATTATTTATTTTGAAGTTTATGGGTTAATTTCACCCTGTCTGACGAGGCGGAAGAAATTTTTACTTACAGTGTACTTTGATGAGTATATTTATGTTTTTTAACATCTAAAACCAAGTTGGGATCTGATCGTCTTCATTGGGTTATTATTTATTTTGAAGTTTAATGGTTAATTTTACCCTATTTGACAGGTCGGAAGGGATTTTTGCTTACAGTGTACTTTGGTGAGTGTATTTATGGTTTTCTAAATGTAAAACCAAGTTGAGATTTGATCATCTTCATTGGGTAATTATTTATTTTGAAGTTAAAGGGGTAATTTCAACCTGTTTGACTGGCCTGAAGGGATTTTAATTTATAATGTACTTTGGTGAATGTACTTATGATTTTTTAAATGCAAGAGCAGGTATGAATTTAATCGGCTTCATAGGATAATTACTTATTTTAAAGTTTAAGGGTTAATTTTACCCTGTTTAACGGGTTGGAAGGGAGTTTTGCTTACAGTGTACTTTAATGAGTGTATTTATGTTTTTTTAAATGTAAAATTAAGTTGGGATCTGATCGTCTTCATTGGGTTATAATTTATTTTGAAGTTTATGGGTTAATTTCACCCTGTTTGACGGGTCGGAATGGATTTTTGCTTACAGTGTACTTTGATAAGTGTATTTATGTTTTTTTAATGTAAAACCAAGTGTGGATCTGATCGTGTTCATTGGTTTATTATTTATTTTAAAGTTTAAGGGTTAATTTCACCTTGTCTGCCGGAGCGGAAAATATTTTTGCTTACAGTATACTTTGATGAGTGTATTTACGTTTTTTTACATGTAAAACCAAGTTGGGATCTGATCGTGTTCATTGGGTTATCATTTATTTTGAAGTTTATGGGTTAATTTCACCCTGTTTGACGGGTCGGAAGGGATTTTTGCATACAGTGTACTTTAATAAGTGTATTTATGTTTTTTTAAATGTAAAACCAAGTGTGAATCTGATCGTGTTCATTGGTTTATTATTTATTTTAATGTTTAAGGGTTAATTTCACCTTGTCTGACGGAGCAGAAAAGATTTTTGCTTACAGTATACTTTGATGAGTGTATTTACGTTTTTTTACATGTAAAACCAAGTTGGGATCTGATCGTGTTCATTGGGTTATTATTTATTTTGATGTTTATGGGTTAATTTCACCCTGTTTGACGGGTCGGAAGGGATTTTTGCTTACAGTGTACTTTTATAAGTGTATCTATGTTTTTTACATGTAGAACCAAGTTGGGATCTTATTGTGTTCATTGGGTTATTATTTATTTTGAAGTTTATGGGTTAATTTCATCCTGTTTGATGGCTCGGAAGGAATTTTTGCTTACAGTGTACTTTGATGAGTGTATTTATGTTTTTTTACATGTAAAACTAAGTTGGGATCTGATCGTCTTCATTGGGTTATTATTTATTTTGAAGTTTAAAGGGTTAATTTTACCCTATTTGACGGGTCGCAAGGGATTTTTGTTTACAATGTACTTTGGTGAGTGTATTTATGCTTTTTTAAATGTATAATCGAGTTGAGATTTGATCGTCTTCATTGGGTAATTATTTATTTTGAAGTTAAAGGGGTAATTTCAACCTGTTTGACTGGTCTGAAGGGATTTTAGTTTATAATGTACTTTGGTGAATGTATTTATGATTTTTTGAATGCAAGAGCAGGTATGAATTTAATCGGCTTCATAGGATAATTATTTTTTGGGGTTAATTTCGCCCTCTTTGACGGGTCCAACGGGATTTTCACTTACAGTGGTGTTATAATAAATTTATTTGTTTGATTGAAAGAAAGTTGGTCCGAAGGGATTTTCACTTCATGGGGTAAATATTTATTTTAAATTATATGTGGCACCCTGTTTGACAGACCCGAAGGGATTTTTTTACTGTTTATGTTAGAATATTTTTTATTTTATGAATGTAAGATTAAGTTTAAATTTGATACCCATCCTAGGTTAAGTATTTATTTTTAATTGTAAAAGTGAATTTCATCTTGTTAGATGAGTCCGAAGGGATTTTTGCTTTCATCCTTCATTGTTTAGTTTATTTATTTTTTTTAATCTAAAAGTAAATAGAAAATGTATCGCATTCATAGGGTAATTATTTTTTTAATTTTTAATGGTATATTTTACCCTGTCTGACGAGTCCAAAGGGACGTTTGCTTAAACTGTATGTTAGTAAGTCTACTATTGCTTTTTTAAGTATTAAACACTTCACAGGATAATCATTTTATGAATTTTATTTGGTTATTTTACCCTGTTCAACGTACCCGAAGAAATGTTTACCTATTATTAAATTGGGATCTGATTTTCTTCATAGGATAAATATTTTTATCAATTTTAAGGATTATTTTGAACCGTATATTAACTATTTGTCATTATTAATGGGTAAAATACATATTGACAAGCTTATTAAAATAGTTGTATGCCGGACGCCACTGTTTTCCCGATCGGGTCTTTTCGGTTATTTTTACTGCTAAAAGTTACTGCTAACTTCACACTGGTCTAAATATGAGCTAATTCTGCACAACTATGTAGACCAAATGAAACTTTGGCCAAAATCAATCAGTATAGGCATTTAAAAAAAATCATTGATGTTTTTGTAATTACCCTGACTCTCTCTAGTTACTGTTTAAATTATATTCAGTTATTCATAACTCACCCTCTATGTTATTCGATTTTCTTGAACAGCTAATTAGAAATTCGTAAACAAGATTAAAAAGTGCAGACCGTGTGTTCCACTTCAAGTGCAATCACTCTACCGAAATGCAGTAAAATAAAAAGTATCACAAGAAAAAAGTGCAGTAAAGCGTATATTGCTCGACTCTTATGTTTCTTAATTTTTATGGCCAGACGAAAAAACTAAATTAGAAACAAAGTGAAGTTAAAAAAAACTTCTTTATGCGACATGGTGCGAACAGTAAAACAGTAAATATTTTATGGTTCAACCCGAGAGTACGAAATGTTTTAAGTTGGTAAGCCCTAAGGCAATAATTTCTATAATAAACAAAATTGTGATGTATTAAAATGTACATAACTGTGTATGTTCAAGGTGAAAAGAATCATCTGGTTTTAAATACATATATTTCACTAAGAATAACAGACATAATAAAAATTGTTACACTGGTTTTTGGTAATTCAATTTTTGGTAACTCAGTTTATTTCAAACTCAACTTTTACAATTCAACTATAGAACTGATAACATGGACGTATAACTTTAACCTTCTAAAACCTTCTTGAACCATCCAGATGCTTGACATGTAATGACTTTTCTAGATATTTCTAAACATTTCTAGACTATTCTCTCTCTTCTTATGGTGGGTGACATTGCACTTCTATTTTCCTATAACAGTCGCAGGCTACTGCAGGGTGCAGGGTAACAATATTCAATACGATACCTTAATAAATAGTCGACTATTTTTATTCGATATAAATTTTAAGTGTTTTTGATTTGAATTTTTCGAGACATTATTTTGTCAGTAATAACCTGAATAGAATCCGAAAGCTGTAGCTCGAGGACTTTATTCTTTGATTATTAATGACAAAATTATGTCGAAAAAAATTGCAAAATACACGAAAAATTAGAATGATGAGATTATTTGTAGAGTCCTAGGGCTTAAATAAATAAATACACAATAAAATAACTTATATTTTCGGTTAATTTTGAAACGTTCCATGAGATTTTGTACTCTGACAATTAATATTTGACAGCAGCCGTTATTAAATATTACATGATCCTCCGAGCAATTACTAATAGAGGGAGCGTGAAAACGAGTTTGTAGGCGATTGTTGTGTTAGCAACATCTGTAGAGGAAGTGAGGAAGCGGGCACAAGGGGGAAGGTAAACATCCTTCTTGTTCAGTGGCGTATCATTTATCTATAAAAACACACATTGTCCAAACGTTTTAATTGTAAAAAAAAACTAAAAAATTTGCTAATTTTACTATATTTAAAAATAATACCGTCTTATATGTGTCTAATGCAGGAAATGAAACAAAATCACTGTAAAGGTCTAATTTTTTCAATTGAAGAATAAAACCTTAAAATCAATTTTATTATAAATAAATACAGTAGCGACTAGTTTCGGCCTTACAGAAACATCTTCAGGCCTGTATACAATAATCTTTAATTATTATAATAGGTTGGTCACTTAGGAATAACGAATAACGTATAAACCACAAAAATGGATCCATATTGTAGCGTTACAGCATTATAGAATTAAAGCTGTAAAAATAAAAGAGCAGTGCAAACGTAACTAAAAATAAGAAAACTGAGTACGGAATCTACAAGAGATGAGAATGAGCAATTACGAATGCATTTAAATTGCTCGGGATAGCAAATAAAGCTGATAATGTAGTGGTATAGTCCCCGTCAAAGAAGGTCTAGATATATTAAAGAGGACGGCGTTTTCTCTGTAAATCTGGAGAATGTAAGGATGAAGGGAAGACGAATCTTGCTGGCTCAGGTGTAGATGAAAGCTCCAGTAAATATCGTCACTTTCGTCTATTTTTTTTTCTCTCTCACCGTCACCGTTTCGGCTTTATCTTCGAAATTCATTTTTAAAAGGAAATAAAAGTAATCATTCATACAAGAATATAATAAAACAATATGAATTCATTATATTTAATAAGCTAATAAACGTTTGTTTCAATAAAAAAAAAACATATATGGGAATATAAGAAATATATAAATAGATAAGATTTATATCAAAATCAATTTGAAAATACAACAGATAATGAAATGAAATAAATTAATACAAGTACAAATGGAAAGTTAATAACATACCTTCTAAAAGTAACACATTTTAAGTAGATATATGTTTAAAGAGTTTATTCCTGAACATAACTAATCTAACGTTTTTTCCTCTTTTTAATATTATGAGGGTTTTTGTAGTTGAAATGAAAATTATAATTTATTTTGGTCCTAATAAAAATTTAAACATAGGTTATCAAAGAGTAAAATACATAATAAAACTTCATAATCTTAAATCGTTATCAAAAATTATTAATGGTAAAACTTCAAACAATAATTAGATTCTTAAACAAATTTCTAGTTTTTTGCCTTCATCGGTTGTCTCTGCCACTTTTCTTTTAGTAGTTTCGAGGAGAATTTTCCTATGGAAACTAGTAGAACCATCAATTGATTGGTAAAATTTTGATATTTTAAGTCTGGTAAGTCTTGTTAAATTTTCTTCTTAGGAAGCTGTAACCTAATGGAGAACAAAAATTTAATGTTAGATCAAAAGCTCTTAATTGAGAATTATATTTGCAAAGGCCGTTTTAATAATATATTCAAAAGTTCTTGGAATCGTTGTTAACAGAAACCTGCAAAAAATATATCATTTTATTCCTAAAATATAAGATATCACACAATGCACATTCATATAATATCATTGTGCTAGAAAAATACTAGGTAGGTACTGAGACAATTTTAAAAAAGTATTTCGAGAAACTCAACTTTTAATGTCATCATTGTACTTAACTTTTTTATTGCTAAATTATTAATAATGTCGTTTTGTGTAGTTCGTTGTGATTTGTATAATATATATTATAAAAACCTATCGTCAAAGTTAATGTGCCAAGTTTTTTTAATAATTATGTCCTTGTTATAGTAAAAACACATTTTTAAAGTTTTCTGGATTTATGCTTTAAATTATTGTACAATTGAACTGACTAAGTGTTTAAGTAAAGGTATATCTCTTTTTTGTTATAACAGTCTTTGTATAGTGTTCTAACTTTTAAGATACTCAGAGAAAACAGTAAGACATCTTAATATATCCTATTTCACCAACAAAAATGTAGAATAATTAATCTCATATCAAACGAAAAAAGTCATTTTAGGATGTCCTAATAGGTTTTAACTTAAAAACTAAATAAAATGTATATTGCAACTGTGTTTAAATAAATGAATGTTTTTATACCTGACTATAGTACCAGACAAACATTTTTTTAGATCATAATGATCTGCATAACTCAAAATAGTCAAAATATTCACATTTTTTTGGGACGTTTTTTAAGGAAATTAAAAAAAACATGAATAATGTGATATTCTTGTTTAGTATTGTACTATATAATATAGTTCATTAGGCAGTGATTTAGAAGCAAATTATGTTCTATTTATAGAATAAAAAATCACTCATAATATCTAAATATTTATACCTATTTATATTTTGGACAGGAAGACTATTTTATGTTTTTGGCTCTCAATAGTTTTCTTAAGAATTTTAAAACCTTCCTTAGCTCTTCTGGGATATTCCATGCATATCTTAGAAGTTCATTTTGTTTAAACCTAAAACAAATTAAGTACAAAAAATGAAAATTTAAACAATACACAAAATTAGTCTTTTAGATTATTTAAAAAAAAATGTCAACAAAAAAATGGCTATACCTTTTTCCTTAAACATTATTTTTGAAATAAACTTACTTGCTGTTTTAGTATTTTAGTAGCAGATGAATATAGTGTAGAAGTAGTGGCAGGATTGATTATTATACTTCTTTCGTCGAAATTGCATTTTTCTTTAATATTTTCCTTCCCTGAGGTCTATAATAAAAATGTTCATTAGCATAAAAAGTTATTCAGGTGGTCACTTGTTGAATTCCTATATTTTGGAACCATGTATTTCTTTCTCATATCAAGAAAAGGAAACCTAAAAAAATAACAAACTTTACAAAGATGTGATATTAAAATAATAAGTAATTAACCTTTACTATAATCATTATGAGACAGACGGATGAAGACGAACTTAGCTGGAGTTTACTTGCTCTTAATTTTAATTTTTCGATAAGCAAATAAGAAAGTTTAATTGCAAATTAAAGGTGATTGCCTAATGCACCGCCTCTGATAATTAGGTTGTGTCTGTACTTACTTATGACTTTATCTTGAAGAAGCATTTTCAACAGGCCTTTTACACATAACGCATGTTTTTACCATATTATTAAAGATAATAAATCTTAAATATACATTTACAACCCTTACAACGTTATAAATAATAATATTTTCCGTAAAATACAAATAAGAAATTGACATGTGTCAGAAAGTGTAAGAACTGGCGCTCACAGAACACTTCTGGCGCTGTCAAACTTGGCAACGCTGATTAAATAAGCCAATTACAGAAGAGGTATTTTCCCCCTCAGAGAGAGTAGATGTTGCTAACAAAATTTAGCGCGGGTAAGGGGGGAAGACTTCCTCTAGTAGTAATTGCTCGGAGACATGATCACATATGCAAGTTGCTGTCAAAATAGGTGAATATTAAGCATCAACTTAAAGTGTAAAAGTTTAATTTATTAAATCACCAATATAATTGTTTACATAAAGAAATGAACATCAAACGGGGTTTGAGATATAAAAGTAAAAAATAAAAAGAATATAATGTGATGTTTGTTTATTTTAAACAACAGTTTATTTATCAATAATTTATTTAAACATTTATTTATTTTATAACACTATTATTCTAATTTATATATATTTGGAATGTCTTTAAACTGTTCACGATTTATCTTCACTGTCCATATAATAACTGATACAGCGTTATTCTCCACCAATATTTATATACCAATTTAAAATAATGGTGAAGGTTCCAGAACGTTCTCGCCAAAAATTAGAAACACTATCACGTTATATTTGGAATAGACTAGACTGGAATGTTCGCGAAAGTACCTCCGCCATAGTCGTCACATAGGTTTGGTCTTTAGGGGTTTAATTATGTATAATAATCGGACAAGTTGAGCCTCAAAGGCCAAATAAGACAGAGAGGGACTTGGAGGGTTAGAGCATGACTGAATAATGAAATGGCTCACATAACAATAATATATTATAGTTTTTGAGTGTAGTTTGTATTCGATCAATTATTTTTAAATGTGCATTAAAAATTGAAAATCTCATATTTAAATATTAGAACTATTTGACTTAGCGTTGACATCTTTGTTTAAACTGTATTATACAAAACGAGTAGTAGAAAATGTCGTCTTAATATTTGTAATGACGAATTTAATTGTATTGAAATTGTGAACAAGCGTAACTAATTGTGATTGTTTGAATTGTTTTTTAATAATAATGAAAAATCTTTTGGATTTCACAAGAAACATTTTTAAAAACATTGTACTATATTTATTAGAAGTTTAACAAATGTTTATGGTTTACTAAATTTTTTTAAAAATTAATTTATTATAAAGTGTGTCAAAATATAAGTAATATTAAATTTGTAAAAATGGTTTTTAACACCTGAAAAAACTTTTTAAACTACACCTGTAGGCATTTTGGAGAATAATTACATAAGATTTAAAAGGGGCTGTAAGTCTGTTCGAATGAATGGACATTTTGCGTCAACTGAAAATTGAAAAATAAAGTTTAAATTCGTATTTAGAGCTTAGAAAATGTCCATGATTCACTTGATTATTTCTAAATATTGAAAATTTTGAAATGAGTGGAGAGAAACTATTATCTGACCCTCGTAAATGAAAAGATATTTTTGCATGTTAGCAAATAGTTAACGAGTACTTTAGTAATTGAAATTTAATCTTCAATATATTAACTGCTACCTTATTGAAAATATTATAGACACTTTTTGTTTATCCCTTATTGAATTAATACGTCCTTCTATTGCCAAGTACAGGTTATTAGCTGTCTGACTGAACATTTGAAAATGAATGTTTGATTAATTTTAAATAAAACAGTATGTTTATTTTGTAAATCTTGTGTTTATGTTTCAGTGTAGAAGTAAATTAAGATTAATTTGCTAATAGACTAGACATTTTGTTTTACGTTTTTCTAATGTATACATCTTTTAGGTTATGATTATTTTAGGTTTTTAACATGTTCCAGCCAATTATCTAAGAGTGCCCGCATGCAGCGCCGTCACCAAGCAAATTTGAATTCGTATTGAAAATGGATGATTTCGAACGATCTGTAAATGTATGAAAACCGTTTTTTGTTAAAATTAAAAAAAATATACCGCGAAAATAATCTGCCTACGCCTCCTTCATGTAGGGTCATGTGTCCAACAATGAACCACTCAAAATTTAAAATGGCATAGACCAGTCAAATTTTAACCAAGGAATCGGAAACTATACCATTATCAGCCACACATATTTGTAATCTATTACACATAATTTGGTTTTTAGTGAAGATAAAAGTTTTTTAGTTATACATTTAAAAAAAAGGGTATTTGGTTCATTGTATTCCACGGTTGGTACACAATGGAATAGTTCTGTGTATACAATAAACCGAGAGACTTTATTTAATAGACGTATCTACTTTTACTACAGTATAATTTTAAATTTTTATTGTTTAAAAGCAAAAACCATATAAAGAATAGGTACAACGAACAATAATTATTATTAAAGGTATACTTCTCATCTTATATTTAACAAAGAAAAGGACACTGTAAACGCAAAATATCTTTGTTGTCGTTTTGCGTTTTGGTTTCGGCTTATCTTTCACAGCTTTCCTGTTGACAGAAGCTGTATCAGGAACGTTAGGCATAACAAACTGCTCACTGCCTTTAGATTTAACCCTTAAAAATATGGAGTATTCTCCATCTTGTTCTACTTTTATTATTTTTCTCACAAAATATACCGTTGATTTTGTAGGATTAAATTCTACGAGGACATAATCTTCTACATTAGGGTTAGGACTTTGGGCACTAAACAAATTTGGACTTAAAATAGGAAGATCTTGTTCAGTCTCTCCACTATTATTGTCACTCTCAAGGGAAATATCTATTTCATCATAGTCTGAATCTTCTGCATCGTCATTAAAAAATTGCACTCTCTTCTTTGTTTACTTTCATTTAATGTTTTCTTTCTTTTAGCTTCCAGTCTTTCTTGTTCAATATAGTAGTTATTGCAACAAGTGCTAGAAAATGCACTTTTACGCACGAAACTGCGTTACCTGCACGACGCGCGGCGGAGTGCGTGTAATCAGGTGAGTGCGTAAAAGTGTTTCTAGCACGTGTTACAGTCAACATTTTTTCTACAAGCGCATTTATTTCTAAAATAGAGAATTAACCTGTATAATGACATTAGGTACAACATACAGTTTAAGTATACATATATTAAACCGATGTTATGTGCTGAATTGGTGTAGTGGTTAGGGTTTCGGGCTCATAACGCAAAGATTTTAGATTCAAACCCGGGCCTCGGCGGTAAGTATACCTTGCTTTTTTTCAATTTATATTTCTCTGCGTGCGGGAAGATAAACTTCTCGCACTCGAAAGAGTGCGAGTCAAGTGCGAGAAGATCATCTTCTCGCACGCTTGTAGAAAAAGGTTTTATTCGGATGTATCAGTGGCAATAATACTTTTTTACTTTTTCTGTTCTTTCTATTATTTTGACGTGGTTGGGCTTTCAGTGTAGGCATAAATTGTTGTGGTGGTATAATTGATGGTCTTGTTCGTCTTTCTGTATGTTCAGTGTTTCCCGGATGACTTTCATTAGCTGCAGAACTATCATTTTTAGTTTAATTTGATTTATTCGTTATTATCACGTAATTGAAGGTCTCTTGCAATATTAGAACTTTCTTCATTTGGGCATACTCTGTTAGTTATCTCACTTGGCAAAAAATCGTCTTCTCTAAAGATATCCCGGTCAAAGGGATATATGCCGTATTTTTTAAAAGCATGTGCTATATTTGTAGGAGTCATGGAATGGCTATGTGCTATTCCAATGCATCTTAAATAGTTATCGGCCTACCTGGATTTCTTAAAAGGCCTTAAATGGTGCATATATACCAACGTCAAGTGGCTGCAACTTAGCCGATGTGTGTGGATGCAAAGTGACAATATTAACCCCTGCTGATTTTGCCAAATCTAAGGCTTCGATGGATAGATAAGACTCATGGTTATAGAATAATAAAATTGATGGATTCTCAGGAGAGCTTCTGCTATGTTTAATGAAATGGCTCATTACGTCAACAAATAGTTCGGAATTCATCCATCCTGTTGGAGTAGCAAGTCCTAGAGACCCAGTGGGGGCGCCTTTTAACATGAAATCTTTGTAATTTTTCCGAGGAAAAATGATTGCTGGAGGTAAAGCATAACCACCAGCACATATAAAACAGCATGTTGTTACTAGTCCCTTTCTCACCGCTGGTGACTTTACCTAAACATTTTTTCCTTTTTGGTGCCAATATTTTTTGAGTTTTTTGAATCGTTGTGGTTGCGGTTTCATCCTAGTTAAAAATTCTTGTGCCATATTCGCCGGATTCCGATTTAAAACGGCATATAAGTTGTCAAAAAAGCTTTAACGTTATCTCTGTTGAACGTTGTTGCACGTGCAAGACTGCATGGCTCTGGTTTTATCAGTGACAGATCTGTGTGTCTGTTCCTAAACCCCTAAGCCATTCTCTGCCAGCCGTTCGTGTTTCCTTCCACGAATCAGGTATTTTAATAATATTTTTTTAAGTCATTTAATATGCAACCTTCCTACATTCAGTAGACGTCAATCCATAAAACATAAGTACACAAGTTTTGACATAGGTCTTAAGAGCATCTTCTTGTTCACTTATGAAAATCATGTTAATCTCATAGTTAGGGAGTAATTTCATGTTTATCCAATACCTTCACACAGTCCAATTACATACAAAGCAGCTTTTCGTGGTTTACTATCCAACAAAAATATTGCTGTGAAAAAGCATACGTTAAATAATTGTTCTTCAATACCTCTTCTTTTTTACATGTTCAATTAACAATTTCGGGACGTGGTACACGAATATTTTCCGCGGTTAAGTTTTTGCAAATTTTAACAAAGCGATTTGCATGCATTTACTAATCGTTCAGAATTTTCCATTTTCAATATAAATTCAAATGTACTTGGTGACGCCGCTGCATATGAACACTCTTAAATAATTGGCTAGAACATGTTAAAAACCTATAATATACGTAACTTAAAAGATGTATACGTTAAAAAACGTTGCACAAAATCTGTCATTATCGGCTAGTCTATAACTTAAGTACGGAAAAAATATCTTGAAATATTAAATAATTATATTTGTGTGTACTTTTTTTTTCCTGGGCTCATCTGACTAGTGTCTCCGAATAACACTGAAGCCTATTGGCTTATTGTGTCTTACCCCATGTTAGTTCATAGCACCCACTCTGTTACCTTTGTACCTTGTACAAGTTTGTACAGATTATTGGGTGAGTGGGTTCTATACGTTGTTGGATCAACCTGGGGTTGTCCAAAAAGAGCCTGTCTTTTGCAATCTAGAGCTTCGCATTCGCACAGTATGTGTTTGGCCGTTTCTGGTTTCTTGTGACATAGTCGGCACATGAGTTCCCCATTGTACATGCCAATTTTGTTCAAGTGTCCCTTTACTGGGGCGTGCCCAGTCATGAACCCTGTTATCACTTTCAACTGGTTCCTATTTATTAGGAGTAGTTCTTTTGGGACATGGTCTACCTATGAAGGCTTTTCCATGTCCCTGTTTTGGGGTGCTTCCCTAATAGTTGATATGTTGTTCCCGAATCCAGTCGTTTATGAAACCCCGGACTGTATTTTTTGGTACTCCTGGGTTTGTGTCTGGTTCCGGTGTTTCTTCTGACCCTCTTTTTGCAAGTTCGTCAGCCTTTTCATTGCCTTCGATCCCTTGGTGACCCAAAATAGTTTTACTCTATTTCGGTCTGCCAGTGTTTTTAGTTCTTCGATGCATTCCCATACCAGCCTCGACGTAACTTTCTGACTCGCTATGGCCTTAAGTGCCGCTTGGCTGTCTGACATTATTTGAATATGCTGATTTTCGACAGCTTTCATTGTTCGTTTTTGCACATTGCAAAATTGCGTATACCTCGGCCTGAAATACCAAGGAATACATTCCTATAGCATAGCTATGGTTAGTATCAGGGATTTTGGAGAATACTCCTGTGTGTACTTCTGTGAACAAACGCATTTTTACTTTCCTATCTGTATACAGATATAAGGAAAGTATAGGAATCATGATTTTTTTCGACCTCGAGTTTTCGACGGATTTTTACGTTTTGAGGTCCCCTGAATCCGTTTTGACTATTTTCGCGATGATGTCTGTGTGTGTGTGTGTGTGTGTGTCTGTGTGTGTGTCTGTGTGTGTGTCTGTATAACGCATAACTCATGAACCGATACACAGAAAAACACCAAATTTTAAACTTAAGCTTTGTTTCAGCGTCCAATGAGCTGATTAGATTTTGGGCAGAGTCGGAACATCTGGGGGGGTACTTTATAGGTGGTCATTTTTATATTTTATGGAATATATCTGTTATTTACGTTTGGAGAAGAAAATTCTTCAAATAAAAGTTACTTCTAATATAATTATCTATAATTTTTGTTATATGCAAAATTTTCCTAAAATGGTCCGTATTCGAGAAATTTGACAAAATGTAAAAAAAATAATTTTTTATAAAAATTGTTCAAATAAAAGTTGTTTGTAATATAATTCTCTATAATTTTTATTCTATACATAATTTCTCTAAAATGGACCGTATTCGAGATATTTGAGAAAATGTGTAAATTTCGAATTTTGAAGAAAACTCAAAAACGGATATAGAAAAAAACATTAAATTTTAAACTTAAGGTTTATTTCGGCCTGACGTGCAATGATTAGATTTTGGACAAAGTCGGAACATCTGGGGGGGTACTTTATGGGAGACCGTTTTTATATTTTATGGAATATATCTGTTATTTATGTTTGGAGAAGAAAATTGTTCAATTAACAGTTACTTCTAATATTATTTTCTATAATTTTTGTTTTACGTCAAAATTTCCTGAAATGGTCCGTATTCGAGAAAATTGACAAAATGTGCAAAATTCTGATTTTTTTTGTTTTTACGTAATAACTAGATAGGAAAGTCATGTGTTGGACACATCAGATTTTTAGTTTTTATTTTCTTTTGATATAAATACCTGTGTATTGTTAAAATATACATGCACACCTTGTGACTGTAATATGTTTTTGTTTTGTATGTGATTTGGATCTGAATATTTGTAATAATTTTATAATATATGTAACTGCAGATAATTAAAATAATTGAATTATTGAAAAAACACCTGGGTTTGCACGTGGGCAGTAACTGTTTGACTGATTTTTATGTTTATTTTAATTGCTGCATTTGGGTACAAATGGACCTAAAAAAACTAAATTATTGTAATGGCGCTACATTTTTGTACCAATAGATCTTAAAAACTACATTATTGTAATGCACTACATTTGAGTACAAATGGACATAAAAAACCTAATTATTGTAATGACTCTACATTTAAGTACAAATGGGCCTAAAAAAAACTAAATTATTGTAATGGTGCTACCAGTGCCGGTTTTACATGAGTGCTTTGGGACTTTAGTACCGGGCGGCAAATCGTAATAGGGCGGTGCGTAGGCAGAAATAATTTTACCAGATTTTAAAGATCCAGCCCTATGGAACACTGGTCGAGATATTGAAATAATTCTAGAGTCTTGGAACGGTCAGAATTTGAAACAAAGTAATTTTTCCAAATCCAAGAGGCTATTTAAAGGACAAAATAAATGGGCAAATGTTCTACAGAAAGTTAGAGAATGGAGAAATTTTACGTGGAGATTGGGCAATATATTCTGAAAACACAGGTAATGGGTCCTATGATTGAACGTTTACGTTATCCGTAACGTACATGTTAGGCCGAGTTTTAACAGTAATTAGGCAAGTTCGTATGATGAAAAACGGTTTCCAACACATTACTGTTATTTTCCGCCTGTTATGTTCTAATTTAACAGTTTTCCATCATACAAACTTGCTTCGTTACTGTTAAAATTCGACCTAACATGTACGTTATGGATAACATAAACGTTCAATCATAGGACCCAATGTGTACTGACTTTATTGTATGTTATTTGGTGGGTCAGTCAACCAGTTTAAAAGAGGTTTTTCATCCAGGAATAGGCATAAAGAAAGGTTTGATGAACATGAACGATCATCCGAGCATTTAAACAATCTAAGGATATATATTGCCCGCTCTTTTACTACTGAATGAATTGATAATAAACTTGAAAAAGAATGTAACGTAGCAAAGGAGTATTGGATTAACGTATTAAAAAGAATTGTTAGCATTATAAAATTTTTAGCAACACGAGAGTTAGCATTTAGAGGTAGTAATGAAAAGATAGGCGAAGATCATAACGGCAATTATTTGGGTGCGATTGAACTTTTGTCTGAATATGATCCTTTTTTAAAAGATCATATAAGAAAACTTGCAAATCGTGGAAAGGCCACTGTTTCTTATTTATCAAAAGATATTTGCGATAAGTTTATAGGGATTTTATTAAATGAAGTTTTAAAGGAAATAGTTCCTTGCTGCATTGGTGACAGAAGTGGACACAGTAGATTTTTAACACCCCGTTATTAACATATCTTAACGTAGTATTAATAATAATGACCAGATGTTTGCAGGAAAGGACAGTTTTAAAATAAATACATATTAAAACTAAATAGATATGCTGTCTGAAAAACATTACATGTACTTCTTCAAAAAGAAGATTATTTTTAAATTTTAGATTTTAACAATATATAACTTTTGCGTTGTAGTATTTCGAAACCAATCTAGATAACTTGGAATTGTTCCTCCCCAAGTTAAGATGTCAATTCTGCGACATTTTATAATAAAATTTAACTTGTTGGTTGTAACTTATGGATATAGTCATAACTTAGAGGTACTGACGTAACTTACCAACATGGACGTAGTTTCCGGTGTGGTTGACGATTATGGAGGTAACTTACCTGAAATAGAAAATTAAATGTTATTTTTATAGAAAGGGAAAATGATGATATTTTTTAAAAACATCAAAACCATACATCGAATTTTTTTTCTACTAGTCTTTATTCCATTATTTATAATTTAGAATATGTTTTATTATTATGATACAATAGAGTTGATTGTATATAATAACGCTAATATTGGTTACTGAAGAGATTTAAATAAGGTCTAGCCAATATATTAATTAATTTTTTTAAAATGATTTTACAATTTATATTTTTTAAATCCTTTCTGCTCGAGTAATCCCAATAAGGCACATCAAGAAGAGTAGAAAACGGGTATTAAATGATGATTTAGAAGTAATTTAAGTTATGAGGATCCCAAATGGTAAACACTGGATTCAGTGATATACAGGGTGATCCATTAGTGTGAAAAAGTCCAATATCTCCGCCATTATTAGAGATATAAAAAAAATATTTTCACAGAACGGTAGATAGCGTTAAACTACATATTTTAAAATTATTTTTAAATATACAAGGTGTTTAAAAACTTCCCTCTGGAACGAACTTATGTTCTTTTTAATGGATCACCCTATATTTTATTTTATATTTGAATTGCCCTCTCTTTTCCCATTCTAAAAATATAAATTATTATTGGTTTATACAGGGTATTTTGCAGGATATAATCAGTTTTGTATGAAAATCGTATTGAATTCAATGACCTATATCATGCAAAAGAAACCATTGATAACCAATTTTTTTTCTATTTGTCAATCATGGTCAAATTTTATCCGGAGACACTACTTTTTTGAATTCGCATTAAATCTGTACAGGGTGAGTCAAACAAAACCCAAAAACATAATTTTCTCAATTTTTTTAAATGGTTCACCCTGTATTTTATATCATCGTTCAAAAGTATCCTAATTATACTTTAATTTGACTTAAGCATTCCCTATACCAAAAGTTAATAGTTTTTAGAGATATCTAAATTTTAGTGGTAAAAACGATAATTCAGAAACTAATAGATAATACATTCTGTTTGATAATTAGTCATTATTACAATTTAACCAGCTGTAATTTATTATCGATTTTTAAATTAAGAAAGAAAAAATATCAATAGCTAGCACAAATTCATACTTTATTATTTAAAAGTAATTTTTGCAAATTATATTTGATTAGAACAGTTGTTCAAAGTGGCCTCCCATAATATTTATACAGGTCTGAAGACGGTTTTCAAAGTTCCGACTCACATTTCTAAGCATTTCCACAGTAACACTTTCAAACGCCTCTCTTACTCGTATTTTCATATTATCCATGAATGTTTGAGGTATTTTTTACACTAGAGCCTTAACGTAGCCCCAGAAAAAAAGTTAATTTTAGTTAAATCTGTTGACCGGGCTGGCCAACGGATTGGCCCGCCCCTTCCTATCCATCTTCCTGGAAATTGATCTGCAAGTTCACCATTTACAAGAGCGTTATTGTGAGCAGGAGCACCATCATGTAAATACCACATTTTTCGGCGTACTTCAAGAGGAAGATCTTCGAGCAGTATTGGTAAAGAATTCACTAGAAAGTCTAAGTACAATTCCTCATTTACAGGTTCGTTAAAAAATTAAGTCCTATCACGTACTCACCGATAATGCCACCCCAAACATTTAAAGACCACCGTTCCTGACTGAGTAATTATATGGTATGGATTAGAAGTGGAATAATAATGAAAGTTGTGCCTATTGACACAGCCATTTCGTTGAAAAGTTGCCTTATCTCCAAAAAGCACGTTCTCAAAAAAATCTCTTCGTTCAGTAATTTTTTGTTGTGGCTATTCACAAAAAGTTACCCGGTGTTCAAAATCCATAATAGTGAGTTCTTGATGTAGTTGCATATGATACGGATGCGTTTTATTTTTGGAAAGTATTCTTTGTACTGACGTATAACTTATTTCCTGTTCTCTTGAAATATTTCTTATACTTGTATGCGGATTTTCGGTAACTGCGGCTTCTTTTGCCGAGAAATTAGATCTTCTTGAAAATGACATTCTTTTAACATTTTGGTTGGATATTTTACACCGAACTAATGATGTAAATAAGGCTTTAGAACAAGAGAATATGGATATAAATACCACATCTAACCTTTTATCTTCATTGGCCCAATACTTTCAATATTTAAGAAACGAGTTTAATCAATATGAAGCCAAAGGAATAGCTTTAACTGGCAACGAAAAATACACAGAACCTGCGAAGCACTAAAATAAAGAGGCTTTTTGGGGAACCAAATACAGAAGTCACTTTGGACCCTAGAGAGAAAATGAGATCGCAGATTTACCTTCCAATCCTTGACAATCTTCAAACAGAAATTATTCATAGATCCGAAGTGTACAAAACATGTTCAGCTCTTTTCGAATTTTTGTTTAATTAAAAAAAATTAAGTGACGAAGCTATAGTATTAAATGCACAAAAATTAAAAGAGACATATATGGAAGACCTAGACGAGCATTTTCCTCAAGATTGCATTTATTTCAAAAAATTCCTAAATGAACTAAACGATGAAATTAAAGTTACATGTTACATAAAAATAAACTTACGTCTTCATTTCCAAATTCAATTGCACAAGAAAAGTTGAATTCTTTAGCAGTATTATCAATAAATTCAGATGTTTTAAAAACATTAGATACTAACAAAATAATTCAAACTTTTTCAAATTTAAAAGCGAGAAAGCGACTTTAGTAAAAGTAAATAAAACTCCCCCGTTGTATTTTTATACTTACATTCTAACATGTTCATCCACAGTACACCACCTATTTTTATGAATCTTCATGAGTAGGTTCATCTCGACGAGACGCCCAACTTTTCTATCTGCTTGGTAGCTAATAAAATGCGGAGCGTGAAACGTGTCAATTGAATGATTGTCAAAATTTTGTATTAAACATAACATGTCAATATTTTAGGATATGGGCATTAGCAATATTATTTTTCGTTATTTGTTTATTATTTTTATAGTTTATTTTTACTTAGTTGCAACAGTTCCTTAATGTTTTAGTGATAGTACTTATTAAGGTAGTTCACTCGCGACAGTCGTATATAAAAATATCGCTTAATGGTGAATACTAATAGCGTTGTATGAAGATAATATAGTAAGATAATGCAACAGTAAAAAGTGTTGGATGCAATCTCGAGCGCCATCTACTGACGATTTAATGAAGTAGTCAATTTTTAATGCTATGTATCACCTACCTATTAAAGTTAAAAACATATCTTTATTTATTTAAAAATAACAATTCATGATAAAAGACATAAAAAATTAAACATAATAATGAAAATTTATTCCAGTTGACAAAACGGTACAAATACAATTTTTGGATGAAGGTGATAAAAAGTGGTTAAGGACTTAGGTTAGGTCAATATTTTGGTTATGTGCGGTTATGTCAATGTATATAAACAATAACAACTAATAACAATGTCCAATGTTTTAAATAAATTGAAAAGTTCCAAGTAGAAGACAAAAAAGGAATAAGCTTCTGAAAATGTTGCATGTATTCTAAGTACCTCTAATTGGACGCAATTAGCATCTTTTACCAATAACTATGTCTGGACTAAGTGTTGGAAAAGTTTATAACCATAAAAATAGCTGAATATTTTTATAGTTTTCAAAATTCGAACAAGCTTTGCTACAAAATTTCATCAAAGCTATTAACAGTTTGCAAGAAATTGAGTTAAGAAACAAGAAAATCACTAATCAGGGAAAAATCAATCCCTAACACTGGAAAACAAATTAAAAAAAATAGCAGTCATAGGGATATATTAGTGACTTCCAAATGTATCTTGGCTGTTGTTCATGAATATAAGAAAAAATGTTCTCTCGGCTGGCTCTGAGTGTTGAAATAAATCACCTTGAAAGAAAGTTTTCAATAGCTCCGCTCTTTGATTAGGAACAGCTCAAGACAAAATAGATAGACCTACAAGTGGTCTATCTGTGGCAGACATATTCAGTTAGTCTTTATATTTCATTTTGCAATGTTACAAGGTTCAACAACTTGTCAAAATGGTTAAAATTTATATTTAAAATCAGTGCTCTATTTAGTACAGAATTCTACGAACGACACAATAATTATAAAGTTCTAATTTTTAGCATAAAAGAAAATCTTATAAACATTTTTTTATAATTTATCACGGTTTGGAAAATTATCTTTGTAAATATTTGTATCTATAGTTATATTTAATCCAGGTTAAGTGTCAGTGTGCAAGTGTAATGTTAAGTATGAACAAAATGCGCTCATTCTGTATATACGTTTATTAATAAGTACTCTAGTTTTTGGTTAAGTAATTAATTGTAACATAGTGATTTTCTTGTGATAGTTCCTGATTTAGATTGTGGATTAACGTTTCTGTATAACTTCGCTATTTAGTAATAAATGAAGTCAAAACAGGAACACATGGTTTTATTCTGGAAAGTATTTTTAAATTGAATCACTCACGCCGTTCGAGTGAAAATGTTTTAAGTAGTTCAAAACAACAATCACTATTTTTCATTGTTTATAGAATACAGCCTTTTAGCTAGCTCAGACAAAACTGATTAAATAAATAAATTAATGTCTTATTATTATTTGCATTTTTTTATATCGACTGGTTGACTATCTCAAAAAACTAAAGCCAATCAAGTAAAACGTGAGTCACATTTCGCTTTTTCAGAAGAACAATGACGCAAGTGAAAATTAATGATTCCACAGAAATAGCAAATTAAAAAAATGTAATATGAAACTTACAACTAAGATGTTAAGGAAACGTTTGGAAATAATCGATGGGGACTCCGAGATAGCAAATTTATTTTAGTTTTAGACAGAACTAGTTCATTTTATTCTTTTTGAAACAATTGAAGATTTATAGGCCGGAGAAGCGATTTGAAATCGGTAAAATGTTCGCCCCAAAACGCTCTTAAACCCCCGTCCACAAAATCACTGTTAACCAGTGTAATTTATAAATATATTTACACATAAATTTACAAGCAAATTAAATAAAATATTTAAGAATAGTAATATTAATAATTGTCATTGATTGAACCGAATATTCAGTCCAATAGGCTCTCGACCGAAGTCCTTTCCATTTTTAGAATATTATCTTTCAAATTCAACAATTTTATGTTTTGTTCCAACACGGATTTTAATAATAGATTTATAAATTGTTTTTATTTGAATGTTAAAAGTTCTTAAAACTAACTTTAACATATATTTCCCATGAGACGTTTAAACGAAAAAGGCTTACGAGAGCCAGTTGCCCCTTTTTGGTACACATTTGTGCAAGGCAACTTTACAAATGTTTCCTTCTTTTTTCTCTTGTAGAAGATGGACACACCAGCAGTGGAGCGCACAATGATAGTATTTTAAAAAGCCACGTCATTTATTTGATTAGATAATTAACTTGATATAAGTACCTTTAAGACTTAAGTCAATAAGCGTTTAAGTTTGGATTTCCCAACCCGGATTCAATTACAGATAAAAAAATTATTTTTTATTTTGGAAAAAATATTAAAAATATAATTAATGCAATCTTTCTGCTAAATTTTGTAGTATTTTGATAACAGTTCAGCAAAAAATAGTAGTAGTCGGTAACTGAACTTCACGAAATCCAAAGTTGAGCACTTAACGTCCTGAGCAAATATGTAACATTCGCATTTTCTATAATTTATTTTTTAAGACGCCTTCGTGGAGCGCTTCATCACTGTAGGGCATGCAGCAAAGTATTTCCATATTAAAAAAAAATAAATGAAAAATTTAAAATTTTGTCTTTCGAAAATAATACTCCTAAATGTGCTACTGATTCCGCTACCATAAATTTGTACTCGATTCGTTTCAAATGATGTTAAAAGTTGAAAACTGAAAATTAGTGACTTACATGTTTTTATCACTTAGTATAATTTCACTAAACGTGTTCGGTATTATGTTATAAGTTTACCTAACAGCAAATAAATCTGTTAGTTAAATTTTGTCATTGCCGATTTTAATAAAATTATATTGAATAATAAAATTATAACTACCTATATATTTACCCATTATGAATTTTTTTATTTTCAACTTAACATCCTGTATTTCAGAACATTTTAATAATAATAATAATAATAATACTCTCCCTAATTCACCCCCTTACGAGTGAATTTTAACCCCAAAAGCTGAGCTTGTCCGGGGAAAGGGACGGCTATTATTATTATTTGCCGTGGCGCTCCGGGGCGACTTAAAGATGATTGATGGTGCCATTTGACTTACAGGTGAGGAAAACCCGGAAAACCTCACCCACCATCATCGAGACGGTAATGTATGGTGAATTTTTTTAATCTGCATGTCATATCAACAGAAATTGAATTTCTAATAATACGCCACACATCAAATCCTAAACCGAACCATGCAATTTAATTAAAAATCCACATGGTCTGGTCTGGGATTCGAAACCCAGCAGTCTCAGACTCATAAACTTGCCTATAAATGAATATAAGCGCGATAGACCGCTACACCACCGTGCCCGATAAAGCATTTTTTATTTTCGTCTATTAGTCTCATTTTGAACAATAATCTTCAGTTGTTCATGTCCTATTCTAAATTTGATACCATTATATAAAAGTGAATAAAAATTAACAGCGTAAAACTCAAGTTTTAATTAACCATCAGCGATCAATCCAACATCCAACCACAATATAGAAAAAAATGTTCCCTATTCTAGTAAAATTCCACCCAATCTCAACTAATTCAACCTTTTTTCAAACAAAAACTGGTTTATTTGATTATATTGATTATTTTGGCATTTTATGTGACCTTCAAATACCCTTTTGTAATAATTTGCAATAGTAAATTGTAACGTAACTATAAAAATACATTACCGAAGACAAGTAGAAATGAAAAAGAAGATTTTATATTATAATTCATACTCAAGCACAGACATGACCTAAAGACCTGACTTGAACCACAAATACAGTATCGCCATCTACATTCTATGTCCATCGTCCTCCAGTGATATGTCCATAAGGTTACCCTACTATATTATCTTCATACAACGCTAATAGTTCGAGATTCTCAATGCTAATCAATTTTATTTTTGTAAGAGACTGTAGAAAACACATTTAAGCTTATATCATCTTATATATATGGATTTTAATAAAATCCATCCGGCAACCTCATAAATACATGAATGGTTTGCTATAGAAATTTGTGACTTCTTCATATTAATTTTAAGGGTTTGTTTTGGTTCAAACAGAACCGCTGATTCCAGTTCTCAAATACAGTGGACGAATTAATTTTTCAAGTAAACGTCGCGAGGTTATAACATCCTCTTAGCTGATCGAGTGTTAGTTTGGTACAACGCGTTGATTGCAGCGTGTACAACGTTGCCGAGTTGTAATAATTTTACCAACTACGCGTCGATTGCTTTAAAAATATTTATAATTTTAAAATCTATATCTTTTTACTAAGACGGTCAAAAAATTTAGCGTTTCTTTAGAAAATTTTATACCTTCTTGATTTACATTATATTAGTTTTTAAAAAAAACAGTTTTCGAGATATCTGGAAATAAATGCATTACTTGTGTACATGAGAGGCTTCAAGAGTGTTAATTATGCACATTTTGATTGTTAATATCTCGTTTCACAGACGATCAAAAAATTGAATTTTTTTTATTTACATAAAAGACACTTTCATTAACCTTATATTTTAATTTTATTGAATTCTTAAGAAAAGCCGTTTTACGAGTGAACTACCTTAAGATAATATTGTATAAAACAAGAATGGCAACTTATGTTTTAGACTGGTATTTTGTTTTCATTCCATTTTTCTTTGATCTTATTTTTGTCATTTTTGTTTCTTTTATTTTATTATTTGTGTTTGCGTACCAGATTTATATCTGTTTCTGACCATTATAATAATTATGGTTTATTGATGTTGTGACGTTATAAATATAATACTTTTGAATTTTGTAATATTGTTTTTTTTTTTAAATATATAAATTCACTAATCTAAGATGAATAAATTATTAATAGGGTGGCGATTACAAGTAGCAAAAGTAGCTTAAACCGGCACTGGGTGCTACATTTTAGTACAAATGAGCATATAAAACTAAATCATTGCAATGGCGCTACATTTGAGTACAAAATGACCTAAAATACAAGATTATTGTAATGGGGCTACATTTGGGTTTAAAAATGGACCTAAAAAGTAAATTATTGTAATAGCGCTACTATTTAAGTGTAAATGGAACTTAAAAACTAAATGTTTGTAATGGTGCTACATTTGAGTACAAATGGGCATAAATTACTAAATTATGGTAATGGCCCTACATTTGGGTATGCAAATGGGCCAAAAAACTAATTTATTGTAATGGCTCTGTTTTGTTGTGCATTTGCGTTAAAATTGTAGTGCAAAAGTGTGTCGTCTCCTTTAACAGCTTGATCAATTGCTCAAAGATTGGCTTTCCATTTAAACAGTTAGTCCAATGATTTCTACTTGTATATTTTATGTTTTGATCTGTTACAATATGTACGGTTTTTGACTGTAGTGAGGTACCTGTTATTGGCAGCATAAGTGTTATTTGTTTGTAAAAAAAATTTTTGAGGTTTATTTTTAAATAAGGTATTTTTATTTTGAACATTATTATTTGAAATTGGCCTATTAACTTTTTGATTTGTGTCTGCAGGCACCAGCATTTTTCAGAGCTATGCATTTTTCTTCTAAAAATTTGAAGAGTTGTTCAGAACCCCTGGGCTCATGTTTGTTGACATGATGTTCGAATGCTTGCATATTGAAAAAAATTTAAATTTTTTCCAAGATGTACACAAAAGACTAAAATTTTTTAGCGAATCAATTATTGTTCTAGTTGTGGTGACATTTTATCATTATGGTTGTTTAAAATTTGTTTTTTATTATTGTATCTTTTATCTAATATAGTTAACACTATTTTAAAATTATCATTTATTATTTGAATAGTAATTGTCTTTAAGAGATTACCCAACGACAAATGTCTTTAAATTAAAAAATAAAAAAAAATATTTTAATAATAAATACGTGTTTGCTTCTAAACTTGCTTGTAACATTTGGAGCTTTTTGACTGCACTTTTTTTTGAGCACCTATTTATTTACTTACTGTTTTTATGTTTGACTGAACTAATTTTTAGGTTAAGTTTATTATCACCTTTTTTATTAATTTCCTCAAATGGATTGTTTTAACTATTACTTAATCCGGCTCAAAAGACCATGAAATGATTTGGTTGGTAATCATTTTATAATTGAAACGCAATTGGCATTTAACTATACTCTATGTATTTATTATTTAAAAATGTATTTACAACCTAACTAATTATTTTTTTGTTAATCACACTGTTCTTAATTTAAATTTATTGAAAATTATTTTCTACTTTTTATTTTGCTTTTTCATTAAAGCGTGTTTTTTAGTTTTTAAACTATTATTTATTCTAATATGTTATGGTCATGAACAAAAAAACGAAACTCTCTACTACATCTAAATAACTAAACAATATACTGACTGACAGAATTGTTACTAATTATAAATAAAAAAAAAGAGTACACATGAACTATGATGTTATATTATATTAAATTGTCTAGTAAAATGATATGGCCTAAACATTCAGTAGTTTGTGCAAAAATTGGTAATATTGTAATGCGAGCCACTTTCGAACACTCTGGTCATTCTCAGTTCCATTGAGTTCTTCTCTACTTTATTAGGCCTCTTACGGCTTCCAGTTTTTCGATTATAAAAAATATTTGATGAAATAAGTCAACGTCGAAAATAGTTCACATGAACTATGATTATATTATATTAAATTGTCTAGTAAAATGATATGGCCTAAACATTAATTCAGTAGTTTGTGCAACATGCTCAGTCCATTGAGTTCTTCTCTAATTTATTACGCCTCTTACGGCTTCCAGTTTTTCGATTACCAAAAATATCCGATAAAATAAGTCAAAGTCGAAGCCCCCTTCATAGGCCTCCAATTTAGTTGCCAACAGTTGGACTGAATCATTAATTCTAGAATATACTACCATGGTGATGAATCTGGAGATTACGAGTAAATGTAATAAATGGCGGAGGTGCTTTTAAGAAATTTTAAGACAAGTACTAGAGTCGTCGTGAAACTCCTGGCGACTTCTATTTTTGGCGAAAGACTATCAGAAACGTTCGCGAATTCACCTCAATTTGCAATTGCACCCACTCATGAGTATAAAGAGGCTGTTTTGCTCTTGGAAAGAGTAGTTGATATATAGATTTTGTCGTGTAAAGATAAATTGCCAATATAAATTAGTGTATGAGTATAAGTGTTTAAAATATAAATAGTGCTGATATAGAAAATAAGTATTTGAGATAAATTACTGTTAATTTGTAAATAAATTAAATAATAAACTGTTTTAAGCAAACGATATAATATACATTTAAATGTTGAAAAAATTCTAGTCTGGCCCTGACTCAACTTAAAAACATTGCCGGAAAATAATCCTTCCACAAAAACAAGTAAAAAACAACTAGTTCAGTTGCGTGCTGCATTTTCCTTGCACCAAAGTTACCAATGTAAGGTGAAGCAAGGCACTGACTTTTTCATTATTCATTGCATTGATCCAATTTCAGTTTTAGTTCCCAAGTGTTTCTTTCACCATTTTTCAACAGAAAATCATGTAATAATCTTGCGTGCTGAAGCAATAGATAGGTAAAGAATTTAATTACAAAATATTAGAATATGGGATAGATAGAACCCTGTGCTTGGAATAAGTATCAATAATAGCATCATGAAAGTAGTATATTTTGGTCATTCAAAGAAAACACCCTCAATATTAAATTACCGAGAAATCTTAAATCTTCTATTCATTGAAAAATGTTCATGAACAAATCAATATTTTTTAAATATAAATTAATAGAAAGGCTGGACAGACTAGAAAATAATAATAAAAAATGATAAAAGAAAAAATGACTCCTAACCTTAGGATTCTCGAATAAAACTCAAATGAACTGTTACAACACCAGCAAAAATTATTAGTGATCTTAAAGACAGAACATGTGGATGTTTATGTATACCTAATAGCAGAAACACATTTCACGAAACATAGGAACGTCAAATTGAAAGGATATCTGCACAGGGACTCCGTGTCATAAAGAATTCTACCGGTCGCTTCAATCCTATCGATTGGCACTCCGTGTCGCCAAATAATCCCCAGGAGTCGACTGTAACTATCGCCACGAAGCGAGACGTCAAGACATATAGTTTTCTACGAAAGTAGGCAAACCGTCATACATTTTTGTTTTGATTTTAAAACATATGACATTGGATTTAATTTAAAATTTAAAAAAATCT